>JARJEB010015208.1:0-13308 GCA_030264535.1 Liometoxenus newtonarum | reverse complement strand
GAAGCATATTCATATGAAGAAGGTGATTTAGTCGTAGTGAAGAGTCACGATACGACGCCAGGGATCAACAAGAAATTAACGTTGAAATATAAAGGACCATACACGGTTAGGAAAGTGTTTCGGAACGCCAAATATGTTGTGGGTCATATAGAAGAGTATCACCCAACTCACCCAACGACCTTACGAAACAATTATTGTTCCGGATCAACTCAAACTATGGGATCCAACTGGAATAGACGTAATCGAAAACGACCGAACTGACAATGACAATACCGATGACGACTTTACTGCTACCAATTAGAATTTATTTTCTCTAGTTTATGACCTTTATGACTTAAGTAATGACTATTGACTTATTTATGTGTGAAACAAGCTTTATGAACTTATGACAAACCTTTATGAAAACTTATGACAAATCTTTATGAAAACTTATGAAAAACCTATTACGAAAAAACCCGTTAAGAAAACCCACTCATGAGATTTGAGAACTTATGGAGTATTCAAATTATGAAATGTTATGGATTATGGCCATAAACGCAATTTATGATTCAATACTTATGTTTATGTTGAGAAAGTTATTATGATAACGTTATGAGAAGATTATGAAAGTTGAAAATTATGTTTTATGTTGCGAGTTATGAATTGTTTAAGATTATGTACTTATGTTATGACAAATTTATGTACCAAGTTCAAAAAACTTTATTTGCTAGATTTGTATTGGTTAGGGATTAGGAATTTATTATTTACTTTTAGGTAATCGAGGACGATCACATTGTCAGTATGGCCGAGCTGTGGGCAGTGGTGAGGTATCGCGTCAATTGGACGCGCGACAATTGGACGCGGTCAATTGGTCGCGCGACAATTGGACGCGTACGACAATTGGACGCGAGACAATTGGACGCGTGATCTTACAGTTACCGAACGGTAAGGAGGTTAGGCCCTATTGGGGTTAGCAGGAGGGTTAGTGTAAACACACAAAACGTACTTTGGTTTTAGCGTTCTTGGCTTTTTGTCGAACGCGTCCAATTGTCGCGCGACCAATTGACCGCGTCCAATTGTCGCGCGTCCAATTGACCGCGTCCAATTGACGTATAACCGCTATAACCACAGAATAACCTATAATAATCTTTTGCTTTTGGCAGCTTTCTTTTGGTGACCTTCCCCGTATCAGCCATGTTGCGAGGAGGTTGGAATTTGCGGGAAATTTGAATCTGCTATTTGCATTCCCGCAAATTCCAACATCCATACAACATGGCTGACACACCGAAGATCACCAAACGAGGTCTGTCGAAATTCAATGTAAAAGACAAGTGTCGCTTTTTTTGCATCAATCCTTAATCGTCAAAGTTAATTCATTTAGTCTGGAAGCTCTCTATACTCCTGCTGACGCTCCTGCTAACTTCTAACGTTGTAACCTAACTATGTAGTAAGAACACGTAGTGTAGATCACTTTAGCTGCGTTATAATCCTCCTAGATACCACAACCTTGTGGTAATAGTCAACTCACTCACATGTTGTCATCAGTACCATCAGTTTAGAAGTCATAAAGTAGTAACGGTAACGTTTAGGAAAAAAATCTGTTGTTCTTGTTAAGTTGTTCGGTGTTCCTACGGGATGGTTTGGTTGTTATATGAGTTTGCTAGTTTGTTTCGATAGTTTGTTCTCCAAATAACGATTGCCTTAGACGAGATAACCCCCTGCTCTAACACCGACCAAATATTATCAGCACAAAGAAAGAAAAAATGTTATTATAGGAATAGGAGGATATGATAAAGGAATCCGAATATGTTAGGTGCTAGTTGTCCTGTCCTGTCTTGTCTTGTCGTATTGTCAGTGTTTCGTTTCACTGTTCAGTAGTCGAAGCACGCTCCACTCTAAACCCGCCAATCTCCAGTGGTCACTGTTTTGTACGGGTGTGCCTGCCCTGTCTCCCCGTCGGACATCTCGCGCCTGTTGTTCACCCTCTACTATCCATAGCGTTCAGGGTTCAGCTCAGCGCTCAACTCGACTCGCAACACATTGTTAGCCCTTATAAATCCTTCATGTCATTTTTTTTCATAGATTATCCTCACGTCTAGAAAAGCCACTTACAAACATTGTACTTTTTATGAACAAGTATGTTTTATTTTTGGATATTTTTTATGTCCACATCGTAAGTCGAACAATCGTGCTGGTAGCTAAAATAAATTGGATTGCCATAATGTGATTTTCTAATAAATTGCCTTATTGTGAAGTAGTGTACTTAATCTCGGAGTCACCATATGTAATTACGATTACTGCCTATGTTTTTCTTTTTTTTTTTGTACATTCTACATTATGCCAAACTTAATACTCAAAAAAAAACTCAACAAATACATTTATAAACTTGTAGATAAGGTATTTTGACCATTATCCTGACATCTGCGGTCCTCGTTTTAGCCTTTTAAGCGTATCTACTAGACTTACACCGCACACACATAACTCGTATCGCGCTGTATTTCAAACTCAGCAACAAGGAACCTAATCCTAGGATCAACCGATGTGAGACCGCAGACGGGTACCGTAGCGGTTTTGTAAAGGATTTGTGAAATGTAATTGGTTCAGCTGGTGCCGACACGTTGAAATCATCAATAGCTCATCAGGACTTGAAAACGAGACCCGTAAAATGCAACTTGATCATCACTTAACATGACTTTTCTACTTATACCGCACACCACTCACTAACAACTGTCAATATGCCTATATTTTTGCTTGATGTTGCTACTTTGTTTTGTTCTGACACCGAATGAAGTTGGTATACTTTCGACATCCGACGATTTGGATGCAGTTCGGCGTTCGGGTGTGGTGATTATTTAAAATAAGTCCACTTTGGCACTATTTGTGTGTGAATATAGCCGAATGTGAAGACTGAAGGGAGTTTGTAGACATCTATGATGGTTACAGTTGCCATTTGTGGCTGTAAAGAAACCAATGGTCCGTATTCCATTGCTTCCAGTTCCTCTTTACATTTCACACATTGGAACTGAACATACACTTCATACACACATATCATTCAGTCACCATAATAATATATACAGGGTCAATGTGAATTTATTTATGACAAATATATAAAAAGGGCTTCTAAGCAAACATGAGCCCTGAAAATTTTGACGCCGACTTATATCAAGCCTGACAATGAATTTCTACAAGATTCGTGCGTATTTCTTGCGTGGAGTGTACTAATCATGCAGACCAAGTCCCTTGTTTGCTTAGAAGGACTGTACTAAAGAATAATCGTTACATGATGAGTAATTCCATAATAATGTTTAATATATTTGTCGAAGGAAATGTTTTAATTAAAAAAAATATATATATATATATATATATATTGTGATGGTACTACCCTGTACATATTCCAACCCCACCATACATCCATCCTTATAATCGTTCGTTCGGAAACAATAGTTTAAGCAGGAGATTTTTCTTCTCTACTCTTCGTAGAGCAAGCAATGAATATGAAAACTTTATTCAAGACATTTACCCGTTCATTTCAATGCGATTTGTTTTATTGAAAAACATTTGCCAGTTGCCATACCATTGCAAACTTTACCACTTCAACCATTCATTCACACTTTCGCATGTAGTCATGACTAAAATGTTGTAAATTCAACTTGATATTATGTGTGAAATATATTTCTAAGTAATTCTTGTACGAATATATATCGTAAAGAAAAAAACATAACAAACAAAGTAGTTATAATAATAAAGCAAACTATATTTTGCATACAAATATATATGAAGTGAGTTATCAACATATCAACAATGAACGAAACGAACAGAATGCAAATACTGAAACATGTCTAGCAAATATACACTTAAAATGCAAGATTTTTGAACCATGTACATGTGTTGTGTATGTGTTTGTTTGCAATATAGGGTAGTTGGTTCGGTTTTATTCGCAGGGGTGAATCCGTGAACGTACACCGGGACCGGGAATGTGGGAGTGCGGATGATAAATGGTCACTCATATATATATAGCCGCTTAGGCAGCTCATATACATGTAGACGCTTACAAATCCGGCAAAGGATTTACACGCTTGTTACGAATATATTTGCTTCGGACCAATGTTTTCCACGTGCAAAAGGCCGGAAAATGATGCGAAAAAGGTGTTAAGCGGTATTTACTTTTTAACGCATTATATTAAATACTGAACACGCAAAACATTCCAAATTTGAAGTTGTTTTTGGTCCCTTTATTCTTGTATAAATTAGATTTGGTTGATTTTTGCAGAAAAATCATCAGCAATTTAATTCAATAAAATGCAACAGCATAAAGGTGCAAAGCACTGTTTTTTTTTTCTTCAACACGTTATAATAAATACTGAATTTGCAAAACATTCCAAATTTTAAGTCGTTTTTAGTCCCTTTATTCTTGTATAAATTAGATTTGGTTGATTTTTGCTGAAAAATCATCAGCAATTTAACTCAATAAAATGCAACAGCATAAAGGTGCAAAGCACTGTTTTTTTTTTCTTCAACACGTTATAATAAATACTGAATTCGCAAAACATTCCAAAGTTTAAGTCGTTTTTAGTCCCTTTATTGGTGTATAAATTAGATTTACTTGATTTTTGCTGATAAATCATCAGCAAATTGACTAAGTAAATTGTAATAGTATATTGGTGATCTGATAGTCATACATTGTTGCTCGTAATAGAATATTTACACATTGTGTATGTATATATACGATTAGCGACAAAGTAATTTTTCACTAATTGTTGTCGGGTAAAAATAAAAAAAAGTCATGCTTTGCTGTGCTCTGTGCGCGACAACAATATAGATGATTTTAATAATGTTAGCAGCCGATATTTGATTAAAACTCGATAAAACTCAACGATAACGTATTTTTTATAAGCTGTCGCTGTCATTCATCATGCACTATTATGTAAACTCACATTTTAAATACAGGGTGGTGCGGCGTGGTCACATTGCAAACCCTAAATTTTAAATTAGTTCGTATATTCGAACCCCAAAGAAGTCTCTATCGCAGAATTACTTTTCTGAACAACCCAGTATATTTATGCGCATGTATGTGTATCGTTTGTTTGACCAACAAACGACAACTGTTCCTATAACTAATGAGATTACCGATGGCTTAAATGCGGCTACACCATATGTTGCAGATACCGATACCTGGCTCGTTATAAAAGTTTGTTTATTGTATTATGTTATTAGAGATATTGGAATTGTTAAACGGAATTCGGTGCGGTTAGTAATATATAATTAGATTAAGATGGGTTTCCACCAAATCGACAAAATGGAAACTGTCAAAATAGCAACTGGAGGTTGGAGATTTTAGGTTGCTGGCGAATGTTTTAACCAAAAAAATTAATTCCGGGACTTTGATATGTTCCAGATGACTCTTGACCGCCATATTTATCGATCAGTTGTTTATTGGGAAACCTGTCACCTGCTGACATGGAACATCTCACTCAGTTGCAGTTCAACTCAGTTTTTGTTTCGTGGGTGTTTTTGGTGGAATGCGCCTTTACTCTTACATTTTAACGTAATAAATTTAATGTCACAGCGGTCATCGCCCCTATACAGCTATATCTAACCTACAACATATAAGAAATGAACGTATCGTAATAAAAGGAAAGATATTTTTATCAAACATGGTCTCGGCAGGTAATATTAGCAATGACTTGATAGTTATGGTATTTTATCTAGCTGCAGATACATAGCAAGTTTCTATCGCAGGATAACGCGGTATCTTTCTGGAAGCTGTGCTGGGGTGAAACTAGGATAGGTGACACTATAAGATATAAGTATATAAGAATATAAGCTTTCATAAAGCAACATATAGTAAACCACAAACATTGTCTCGTATGGTACGTACTTCTCAGTCCAATAAGACTCTCTGAACATTAACTTGTGGGCTTTTAGATTGCTGTTAGTTGAACGAAAAGCATGGTTGCTCCAATGCTCCAACCTAGCCTCTCAAGGTAGGGGGCATTTTATGAAGATATTAATTTTCAAATTGTCAAGTAGTGTTACTGTTCTGTTACATTCATATTATAGCATACGCGCAACAAAGTAATAATACTGACTGAAAGATTAGCAAAAGAGCCGCGCGTTAAGAGAGGCCCAAATTAATTAATTAAATCTGGCATAAACACTATGAGCTCATGCTCAAGCTTTTTCACCATGGAGTTCTCTCAAAGAATAAACGGCAAGGGGCACGGGGCATGTTTTAGAAGATTTCATCCTTCGTTCCTTTACAGAGAGTTTCACTGAACGACTGAACGTTTTAATAGAAACCGGAAAGAGACGATGGCGTTTCTTTTAAAAAGAGAAAAGAAAATATAAAGTGAAAGAAAGAGGACTAGAGAGAGGAGAAACGGGAGTATTACACTGCACCTATATACGCGGGAGACCAACCAAAACCACCCTTGTTATTACGACATTCGACCTCGTTAACACGAATGTTTATAGCTTTCCGCTCTTCGGTGTGGTATAGGTAGACGCTCGCTCAATTCGCAGCATTTTACGCTCGATGCTCGACGATAATTGTGATAATATCAATTACATCTTATAACGATGACAAAACAATAAAAGTGTCGGTTTTAATGCGCGTTTACACTGTTTACGCATTTATTTGCTTGTTTCCTCCATCAGCAATTCTATTTATCTTTATTTGATAGTTAGCGGGTCTCATCCAATTGCAAAGGCAAATAGGGGCGATTCGATTTTGTTCGAAATTGTAAATCACACACTAAACAAGTTAAATACACTATATAACAACTTGAATTAAAGGATTCGAATTTCTAAATATTCGAACGATTTTGCATGTCGGTGTTAATTCATAGAGGGTTTAGAGTGTATAGAAAGAGTACATGAAGAAGAGCATATTGCCATCTTACATGGAATATACACTTATATAGTCGTAATGTGGAATGAATTATATAGAATAGAATGAAATGGTAAATTTTACCAACGCGATTTACGCGGACCGTATACAGTTAAACACCCGCCTTGATGGCTTAAGCTCGTTCATCCCCTTTTAGCCGGAGCTGATTTACGTTTTGGGGTATACACATATACATATGCATATATACGCATACATATAAACATCTAGTGGAGGCGTCAAGTAGACCAGAACGGTGCGGGGACTAAGGCACAGGCAATTAACAAGGTTAACGCGGGTAATCCCATGAATGATGTCCGGGCGACGGGCGCTGATGGATCGTTGGACCCGCAGGTGCTGAATGGATCTGTTCAGTGTTGAGTATTCAGCATGGCATCAGAAGCAAGCACCACGAACACGAACGTATCGGCATCAGCGGTATCGTTCGTATACCTATATGCGGGTCGGGTATTGTCGAATGCTCCTGCTGCACCAGGGATGCTATCCTATCAGTGCTAAACAAATCCACCAATATGCCCCTCGGGACTATTAACATGACAAATGCTAATATATTTCAACGGATCACAAAAGTTTTAAATTTTCATACAAACATTCCTAGAAATATCGCGCCGAGAGGGAAATGCATGGACCTGGGTATTGATTTTTTTTTATTGTTTTCTATTCATATATAATGATTAAAACACTAAGATTAAGTTTTTTATACTTACCATTAATACGAGTATAGTCGCTTTCGTAATTAGATGTTTCTCTACTAACTTTCGTTGTTCCGTTGATTGCAATTACCTCTTTCGTTCTGCCCGAATGTTGATTGGACTGGCGAATGGATGCTTGACTGTTTGCACATTTGTCATTAATGCGGCTTTGCTCTGGTTCCAGGAACAATCTAGTTTTTTTAATGTCCAGTTAACGTAAAATTATGGTGTAACGGGTCACAAAAATTATAAATTTTCGTATAAACATTCCTAGAAATACCGGGTATTGATTTTTTTTCTTGTTTCATATTCATATTCATATAATGATTAAAATATTAAGATTAAGTTTTTTATACTTACCGTTAATATACAGGTAGGACAAAAGAAGTCGCATTCGTAATTAGATGTTTCGCTACTATTCCGTTGATCGCAATTACCTCTTTCGTTCTGCGCGAATGTTGAGCGACTGGCGAATGGCTGCTTGACTGTTTGCACATTTGTCATTAATGCGCCTTTGCTCTGGTTCCAGGAATGATCTAGTTTTTTAAAGGTCCAGTTAACATAAAATCATGGTGTAGTTGATCACAAAAGTTTTAAATTTTCCTACAAACATTCCTAGAAATACCGTCGAGAGGGTGCATGTATTGATTTTTTTCTTGTTTTCTATTCATATAATGATTAAAACATTAAGATTAAGTTTTTAATACTTACCGTTAATAGAGGTAAGGCAAAAAAATCGCGTTCGTAATTAGATGTTTCGCTATTAACTTCCGTTGATTGCAATTGCCTCTTTCGTTCTGCCCGGATGTTGAGCGACTGGCGAATGGCTGCTTGACTGTTTGCACATTTGTCATTAATGCGGCATTGCTCTGATTCCAGGAACGCTCTGGTTTTTTTAAGGTCCAGTTAACATAAAATTATGGTGATATGGTGGTAAAATACAATAAACGATTAAAACGAAATAAATTCCAGTTTTATAGGTCTCGTGCATTTTGTTTCAAATTTTCCCCCGATGAAAAGCCATGAACATAACTGCAATGTGAAATAATTCCGCATTCTCAAACTCATACACGCAGCCAATCCGCCAATGAAACCATTAAAATGCGCGAATAACATCACGTTATACTAACAACTCCTCTACATCGTGCTATTCTACCGACTACCGCCAACTCGCTTTTCCTTGCCCCCCCCCCCTCACAGTGCCCTTCATGAATTCATATATTCACATCGTGATTCCATATTCGCATTTACATTCCACAAAACAACGCCGTTCGTTACTAAACGAGCATAACTACCACCACAAAATGCCTCAATTAAATTAATATGCGCCCCTCTATCAAATCATTGTTTTAAACGATTGTGGCACGCGTTACACGCACACGTAATGTAGCTATATGTCGGTAATACATAATTCGTTTAATTCATTTCCATTTGGTTGAATATGGTTCCACGAATATAAAAGAGTAAAGACTATTTGAGATTGCCGACAACATTTTTAATGACCTGGCGGGCAATCGCCAGGTAGCTTTGAAGCTCGTCATCGGGTCAATACATACCGAAATCTTAATATTAAAATACTGGAAAAGTGGTGTACTGATGTCTCCTCACGAGGACCTTTCAATTTTTCCCAATTTTGCAACTCCTCTTTGAAGATGTTCTGAGGCTAAGCGTGTTTTTAGTAGGAGCAGAATTTTTCCAGCGTTTTGCTACTAAGATTTTCGATTTCTATTGACCCGATCTGTATCTGTATCCACCCTGTATATGTGAAATATTTTACAGATATTTCAGGTAACAATAAGAAAAAACGAGATCCATCTAGTTGTCCCATCTGTGGTTTGGCAATACCTCAAGGTGATTTGGAAACGCACTTCATGCACGAACTGGAACGTCTTTATAAAATCAACGGTACTGGAATACTAGCAGGCAGAAAACGAATTCATGAACCAGGACGTCCACCTGCATTACCTGGAGATAGTGGGCCTGAAGGACGATGGGAAACTTTCCAACGTATCAAAACAAATCGTCAAGGACGTTTGCGTATCAAAATACGTAAACGTAAAGCGGATGATTGTCTGATATGTTTAGAACGTGGCCATCATAGCCTCGAAGATATTAATTTACATGCACAACATTGTGGCAATAGAAAGGCAATGCACACCGATGAAGATGAAACTGTGGATGTCGAAGGTGATTCAGAGTTTGAAGAATGGGCTGAAGGACAACGTCGACGAACACATTCATTAATAACAAGACATACGGGATCAATACCTAGCAGCACGGCTCGCATATCTGGTGATTGTGATGGGGAAGGTGACGATGTAATTGTTGATGGTGACGACCCAGAAGAATCGTCGTTTGGTCCTTCGCAATATACAGAATCAGATGTTGTAATTAAAGGAGCGGATGATAAGGGTAAATCAATACAAAAAGATAATGAGGGTGTGCAGTCACAAGTTGCCACTGTGAATTCAAGTGGGGATGTTGAAGTTAAAGTTGAAAGTCATGGCCAGCAATGTGATAGTAATGTGAGTACATCGGATGCTGAACCAAGTAGTCGGGCACACATGATTGAAGAATTGCGAAATCGTATTCGTCAATTAGAAGCTGAAGGTGGTGACTCTACAACTAGTACCGGGGATATTGATGAATACAAGTGTTTAATATGTCTGGTAAATATATATTGCTATGCAACTTCTTTGTTTTGTGTATCTATTAAAAATCTGATATTGAAATTTTAATATTTAGGAACATTACAAGAAACCGGTGATTTCAACAGTTTGTTGGCACGTTCATTGTGAAGAATGTTGGCTTCACACGCTGGTAAGTTCCATATGTTTCGGCTTTCTGCAGCCTAAAGCAGTGGTGCCCAACCCGTAGCTCACTAGCAAATTTTGATGTGGCTCATTTTATGAACTCGGGCTTGGATATTTGATATTATTAGGTCAAATTATTTGATTTGCTTTATGAAATATAAGTAAATGGACACAACCACGGCTGTATTCGTATTGGACGCATAGGCGCTCTTTGGCGCTTATGAGCGCTTGCAACATGTTCACTTTGGAGAAGGGAGCGCTCAGAAATTGATTCATGACGCTACAGAACGCTCAGAATCCAAAGCGAACAACAAAAAATAGTGCTTTAAGTGCGTAAAGCGTCTAAGCGTTCAGCACCAATACAGTCCATGTGCCTCGCAAAAATTTTAAATTCTAAATTGGCTCGAGCCAATAAATTAAAGGTTGGGCACGACTGAGCTTGGATATTTGATATTATAAGGTCAAATTATTTGATTTACTTTATGAAATATAAGTAAATGGAAACAACTACGGCTGTATTTGTACTGGACGCTTATGCGCTCTTTGGAGCTTAAGAGCGCTTGAAACATGTTCACTTTGGAGAAGTGAGCGCGGAGAAATTGATTCATGGCGCTACTGAACGCTCAGAACAACAAAAAATAGTGCTTTAAGCGCGAGCACGTAAAGCGGCTGAGCGCATCCAGCACGAGTGGCTCGAGTAACATGTTTAAATCCTAAATTGGTTCGAGTCAAGTTAAAGGTTGGGTTCCACTTGGGTTGAATATATTTGATATTATTAGATCAAATTATTTGATTTGCATTATAAAATATAAGTAAATGGACACAACCACAGGTGTATTCGTATTGGACGCTTATGCGCTCCTTGGCGCTGATGAGCGCTTGCAACATGTTCGCTTTGGAGAAGTGAGCGCTCAGAAATTAATTCATGACGCTACAGAACGCTCAGAATCCAAAGCGAACAGCAAAAATAGTGCTTTAAGCGCGAGCGCGGTTAAGTGTAAAATTTGTAACCCTAAATTGACTCGAGCCAAGTTTAAGGTTGGGCACCACTGGCCTAAAGCATCGAGTATATGAAGCAATTTGAAACCAATTCGAGTTTTCACTAGAGCCCCCGTTTTACGTATATTTTTATATGCCCCTCAGGGTAGCAAGAAAGTGTGCCCCCAATGCAGTATGATTACATCCCCTACCGATCTGCGGCGAATCTTCATGTAATGCGATTGCAACAGCCCCGAAACCACAAAAATGGAAAGAGTCAGTCGAGAGCAGCGAATCGAACCGAAATACAACTGCAAGCACGACTTACACGTTCAATTCGAATGAAAATGAAAAATCATCACATTTATGGACGATACGACAACCTTACTGCGAATTTACAACTTTGTCAACCTTACGAATGAACATCAGTTAGATTCATTGTCAGTTGCTTCGAGAGTTCTACATATATTCATTTCTATTTAATCTCTAATGATTGGCTTGGTAGGAACGATAATGATGTAATTAATAATTGATTCGTTACAATAATCTACGTATAATTGCATTTATTAAACGATTAATATACACACTGCACAGGAACTTATATACCGTACTTCAATTTGCACAATTCATAATAAATATTTATAGTATATGTCAAGCAGAGAGTTTAATATGAAATTGAAAAATAATCCATGCATTTTTACATAGACACCAACGCACCTTACGGGTATCTTATGAATTAATAAATGGCTGCCATATTAATCACATAAATTTAATATGTATAAAGTTATTAAGAGGGCGCTGGCATCAGAAACACATGGATTTTGGTGATTAATATAATATGGTGTTTACAAAATTCCAACATATGACGTTATAGTAGCCACGCTATTACATATTAAACTCTCTGATTTCGAGGGAAATACGCATACACCAGGTACTAATTACAAAATGCATGTAGATTAGTAATATTTGAAGTAATAAGAGACATTACGTTCATCATGTAGGTACAAATATTAACAAAATGGTCTCAATCTGCAAAGCTTTATTATATGTGCCATTTGCCTATAATTATTTATTTCATTTATATATTGAAACTTGCAGAATTCTTAGAAAAAATGCACTCTTTGTGATTATGTACTAATTTTTGTTTTGTTTTGTTATATTATACTATAGTTTTGTTCCAACACACAATTCGGAACTGATACATAAACTGATTTCTAATTCTTCACGCGCATGCGTTATTTATATACGGGTCTGAAATTATGGAATATAATTGGTCATCTTCATCGTCAATGTTTGTTACTTGTTACAATTTTAGTTATAATACGAAATTGTAAATTGTAGGTGAGTAAACAGTCATCAGCGTCAAAAAAGTTTGTTTTGAGCTAGTGTAGAACCAAAAAGACATTGTAAGAGCAAAAGTGTATATTTATCCAGGAAGGCAAAGAGATAAGATGGCTCTGATGGCAAAGCGGTACAAATAAGAACTTGCTTCGGCGTGCTATAGTCGTGCTTGGTCATGACCCTCTCCCCCCAATTTATAAGTTAACTTAAGAAAAGTGGTAATTCGATTCAAAACATTATTTTTCTCCAAGAAAAAAAAAATTTCCACATGTTGAGCCATATGACCGCCCCACCCAAATATTGTTCTAGATCCGCGCCTGACCGTTTTTCGAGCCCAAACTGCTCAAAAACTATGTTTTCAAATTTTTAAAACAATTTAATTAAACACTCGGTGATTCCAGAATTAGTTCGTAAAAATTCTACAAAAAAACGGTTTATAAAGGTTTTTCGATCCCTAATCGCTCAAAAACAGTACAGCGAACTCATTATATTTATATAACATAATTTCTTTGAATCTACCGAAAAATGAAATGAAATGTCGATGGCTGCAACTGCAGCTGCTCTCTCTACTATACGACTCTAGAATGGAGTCAAACAA
>JARJEB010015204.1:0-11355 GCA_030264535.1 Liometoxenus newtonarum | reverse complement strand
CACACACACACACACACACACACACACCCCCCCCACACACACACACACACACCCACACACACACACCCGCCCCACACACCCGCGCGCGCGCCCGACACAGAGCCACACACAACCCCCCCCCCCACACACACACACGCACCACAGGCAAAACTCGCTATTTTGCCCGCGGGGACCACAGCTCCCCGCCACACAGAGGAAAAAGACTCTCACACACACACACACACACACACACACACACACACACATATCAGACGAAAAACTCGATTTTTGACCTGGGGTCAACGGATTTCCACGAATCAGGGAATTTTTCATGATCACTTTACTTTCTTATACCTACATACCGGAATGTGGCCAGAAAGTACAAATAATATTATTCGCAATCAAGCGGTACGGGTTTACACCGCACAAGTTTCCGGTCATGCACATTACGATTTCCTAGAACTCGCTCAGTGTGAAACTAAATTTTAACATTAGCTTTAATATCTGACAACTATGCATCCTACGAAAAAAATGTTACAAAATTTGAAATGTAGAGAATTGAAAGTGCTACAAGAATTTGCCTAGAAGTAATATTTATCCAGTAATATTCAAATTTATATTTTGACATTCAAGTAAAGTGCCCTTCTTTACCGACCGATTTTATTTCTTTTTACACCAGGTTCAGAGAAGAGGGACAGCTGCCCAGATACCATATTTAATCCCGAAATGTTGATTGGTTTGGCCGCAATATTGTTCACATTCATATACACATACACACATCAGATCAAAAAGCCGATTTTTGACCTGGGTTCAACGGATCTCCACCAATCAAGGAAAAATAAGACATTCATTATTTTCATGATTACCTTACTTTCCGATACCTACCTTCGATATAAGGCCGGAAAGTAAAAAATTCGCAAATAAAACGATACAATAATAAGTTAATTGATGTATTAACGTATATTACTGCTGGCATCATAACGAATATGTTTTATTCATTATAAATTTGAGCGTTATAGTTGAAACAATTAAGTTAAAATAAATTAAACCAAATTATGTAATCTATTATATAATTGCATTTACATGCACAAGTTAATAAAGAAGTACTATAACTTTAATACTGTTTTACCGTTTTTCTTGATAGCATTATGTTATTTTCCGACCATATCGTAGGTATTAAAGTAAAGCAGTGCATTCATGCCAAAATTTATTGGTCCAGATTTTAACATGTCCCCTATTCCAGGCCCCCCAAAACTGGCCTATGTTGTGTGGTTAGACGAAATATATTGTGCAACTGCCTACAACTCTTTACGATGATCTTACTAAAAATTCAGCAAAACCGACAGGCAAATATTTCATGGCCAAAACATGAAATTGCAAATAACCGGCTAAATATTGATTTTAGGATGAAACTATTTATGTAATTTCCTGCGTTATTTTCAATTTCCAGTAAGCTGTATCAGTAAAATGTGTTCACATGGCTCATCCTCAACAATCAATAGTCAAAGAACGGATTATCGATGTTACAATGAATTGACATTTTAACTTTATTTTAAGTTTAATTATAAAACTCTAAATTGACAGGTGCAGTCCCCTCATTTAAAAGAAATCTTTACGTCTGACTTGAAATTGTGTGCTATCAAATCGCGATCAATATCAAATTTTACTCTCAGATTAAAGTTATCTTCACGGTGGAAAAGTTGTGTGGATCTGTGGCAATTCTTTTATTCACATTATAAAAACATTTTATTGAAGTTTTCCAGACACAAATATTTGTAGATTTCGTGGCCCATTGCTTTATTATAAAATTTGAATAAAATAAATTTAAAATTTGAAATGAAAATAAGTATTTCAATATAGGTTTTTTTGGTTTGTCCCTTATATCCCATTATAAAATTATTTCAATAGCATTCTATTCGGTTGCTATTTAGGTATAACAACATATAATGTTATTAATTAATTGATTTTATCCTTGAATTTATATAATATAGTTCCATCAAAGCACATTTAAATGCATATATGATGACAATGTGCTTATACAATATACGTATATGCATAATCGAATGAAAGGTTTATTTATTCATTCCATTTGAACGGAAATTTAATGCAAATATAAACGCGTCGACCGATTAAATCAAAAGCGCCCATATTTAATTATGGGCCCACATAGAACCAAATATATTTATTGATACACAGAAGGCAATAATAACAACGATATCGATTGATTTGCATTTGTTTTATGCAAAATTCGTACTATACTTAATTGGGGCGATAAAAAATTGCAGGGTAATAGCAAGCTAACTAACTTCGCAAATGAAAATAGAGAGAAACTTATATGAAAACGATCTTTGTTTATTCTCTCGGGGTCATTGAAGTTCTAAATTTTGTTTATATTTTGTTTACCAAAATTGGCTTTAAATGATGTATCTTTTATGGTTTCTGTCACTAACAGTCTGGAAATATCAGAAATGCAAGCTATAGATCATGAATAACTCTGTGGTGCTTAAACATTAATTCTCATCGGAAAATTGATATGACATTGATCACATATTTTTTAATTTCGTTTGTGTATCGGATTGCTTTATATGCTGAATCCACTTCTCTGCCTGAAAGTTGTTCATTCCAAATCATATCTAATTTTTTACATTCCGGCCACATACTGAAGGTACATGTACGTATATGAAAGTAAGGTGATTATGAAAAAAATTAAAGTCATCCTTGATTTGTGGAGATCCGTTGACCCTAGGTCAAAAATTGGCTTTTTGGCTGTGTGTGTGTGTGTGTGTGTGTGTGTGTGTGTGTGTGTGAGTGCGTGTGTGTGTGCTGTTAGCAAAATTCCGGACAAACCAAGCAACGTATTCTGGAGTAAATATAAACAAAATCGGCTGGTAAAGAAGGGCACTTTACTTAAATGTCAAAACAAATTTTTACGTATATGTGGTAAACAAAAAATATGTTCATGTAAAGATTGAAATTCTCTATATTTCAACATTAATATATTTTCTCGTAGGATGCATTGTTAGTGAGATATTAATTCCTAAAGTTTCAAGTTAGTAACAATTTCAAACAAAATTGGACCACCACCTGTAAGGAAAAGAATAGAATATAATATAGCCATGCAGAGCCGAATTTAGGAATGTCCTTGATGGGCTGCAGCCCAAGACCCCGTTCAATCAAAGGGCCCCAAGTTTTCAGACTTTGGGTAATTGGGTACGCACTCAAACAGTGTTTGCCCAGGGCCGCTCACGGTCGAACTGTGACTCTCCAACACGCTGACACTCACAATTGACAATATAAATTTCATAGAAAGTTTATCGTTATAAATATTGAAATTGACTTTAAAAGTCATTGAAATTAAGAAAATCAGGACGGGTTCGTACCGCACAATTTTTTTAAATATATTTTTAAATTTGCGTTCATAATAAAGCCATTCTAGTGCTCAAAGCGGTTCCTTAATGCATCTGTCCTTCTATATCTATCATATACAATGCTTTTTTATTTCATTAAGAAACAGTTCGTAATGGAAACTTGGAGGCAGAATAGGATAGACAAAGCTAGCAATATACTTTTTATAAGGTTTGTTCCAACAAAGTAGCAAATTAGTTCGGAGCTGTCCGACGCATGAGCAGTTTTAAAAAAGCGTTCCTTTTTTAAAACGGCTCAGGCGTCGAACAGTTCGGAACTAGTTTGGTGCATTGTTGGAACAAGCCTATAACAACCTTGACACTTAAAACTAAAGTGTGAAAGGTCAATATTTTTACAATTGTTAATATAACCAAAATTATTTTTTATTAAAAACTGAAAATACGCCTGTTCCGAATCACGAGCCGCTATGTTGCTTAAACTACTATTTCAGAATCTGATAAACAAATTCGAACATTTTACAATTTTACCATATTCACTTTACACTTGTTCTTGTTCTTAACTTGCTTGTTATCTTATAAGTTGTTCGTATTCGGCATTCAGGTGTTTTATGTTATGAGACAATCAAGAAAAATCCATGTGTGTGTGTGTGTGTGTGTGTGTGTGTGTGTGTGGTGTGTATGTGTTGGAAGCCTACTCAGTCTCTTAACTCAGTAAGACTAAGAAGTAAGAAGAAGTTATTTGCGACCGACTTACGAGCTCCGAACGACCTCAATCTCTTCTTTCTTGTTCTTCTTTGCTTTTGCTCTTTGCTTTGCTATACCTTTTCACTTCAAACTTTTTATTACTTATCTAATAGTGCATATGCGCTCATTGAATACTATACTTTATCTGCGACAAAATTTAATTTGGCTTTTAAACTTAAAAATTCAACCATAGAATTCAACATATAATCCTAGATGACGTTTTAGATGCAGTCCGTGTGTCACATATCATTATTGAATGCAGCGAAGAGCTGTGATTGGCGTAACGTAAATCTCTAGTGGAATAATGACCTATTATTGACGTGTGTCAAGCTCCATTATTCGCGAGTGGTATTACTATGGGTTATATGCGCCTGCATACACACCTAATAATGGTTGTTTTACTTGGTCGTCGCGGATAAAATTGTTTTCATATTTTCACAATTTAAAGAAAAAAAGTCTCCGCTTGCATAAAAGTAGAGTAAATTTTTCTGCATATAATTATGATACAAACAAAAAAAAAAACGAAGAACGGGAAATCTGATTAATAGTTGACAATGACGAATTAATGAATGAAAGAAACTTCAGTGAGCGCACTTAATGCATAAATTAACAACTTTTTCATCCGGATTAATACTAGTCTTCTTATTTTCTTCATTCATTTATTTGCAATTAATATTTCTAATTACGTTTCAGGGTAAAAACTTTTATGAGATAAAATTTTTGGTTTTTTTTTCATTTTTGTTTTTTTTTTGTTTCAAAAATAAAATTATTTCAAAACCTGTCAACATAAAAGTTCGTTTCTATACATATAACAGTTGCCCCAGTTTTATAATTTTATTAAATTTATTAGTTTTTTGCATTTTCACATAATTAATTACGAATCTAGTGTAAATATTATACTTTGATATACTTCTCATTATTTGTTTCTTTGTGTTTGTTTAACTTTTACGATCTGATGCTGTTGTGTTGGTTATTGTAATGTAATTCTTCGTTTTTGGATCTTTTGTTCTTCTGTTCTAATTTTCTCCCAATTTCAAATATAATCTCTCCCTCAGTCAACTAATGAATTATTATTTCACATGAAATTTACGTCTCAGCTTAGATTTATGTTTAGAATTGTTCCATGTTCAGTTATTCAGGATGTTCGTGCTCAAAATTATGGTGTGTAAATAACTATTACATAATCCTTACTCTTATATGATAATCAACCGTATAATTAGTTGTTTCTTGCTTAAATTTTTGCTTAACTCATGTGTTTTCAGACTTGAGAAACTTGACTATTGTCGACCGAATAATCGAGGTTTTAAGTTTTCGTAATCCAAAACTAGAAAAAACTAGAACAAGTAATTTAAATTATTTTTTAATTTGCAGATTTTCATGCCACAAAGAAAAAATCAACAATTAAGATGTAATCCTTTGATACAATCCTAAAACTTAATATCCCTTGGTGCCATTCAAAAACTATTTCTTGTTTTTTTTCCATTATAATCCTTTTTTCTTTAACGAAAAATGGCGTTAAAATTAAAAAAGGAAGTGAAAAAGTCCTCTTACTACGTCTGGTTTCTGGGAGCGAAGGAATCCAAAGGGCTTCGCGGAATCGACTACATTTTGCCGATCATTGACAATTTGGAAGAACGCGAGAAGGACATAGAGCCTTTCAAGGTGACTCTGCAAGTCTCCTCGAAGGGTCTCAAAATCGTTCAGAACATCGTCTCCACTCAGAATAATAAAAAACCCAAAAATGAAACCATTAAACATTTCATTCCACATAACACCATCACCTGTGTACATCAAAAGGGCGATATTATCGCATGCATATTGCTGTTGTTCAATCCGGTGACGAAGTGTCCTTTGCATGTGCATGCGTATCGATGCGACAGCTTGGAAACGGCGACAATGCTAAAAGGACAACTGCAATTGTTGATTGATAAGCCTGAGAATCAGAAGAAATTCGCTGAAATTGAGAGTCGACTCATGATCCAAGAGAAAAAGGATAAAAAGGAAAGATTGGAGAGTTCCATTGGAAGTAGTGATACTGGGACGAGTACGAAGAGTGAATCGAGTGAAGAAAGGTACCTAATAATTTCTAGCCGAATTGAGTTAATAATTAATAATTTTTGTTTTAGGTTTTCATCGGATGTTCGCGTGGCAACGCTTTATGATTCGGTAGCTGCCGAATTGCGTGCCAAGCTGAATAAAAATGACGTTCCCATTCTATTACCGCCACGAGACTACGACACTGTCCATAGACAGAAAGGCAATTTAACCGGTATCGAATTGAGGAGATGTTTGAATGTTAATATTGTCGGGCAAAATATTAAGGCCAAACGCATGGCGAGCAGTGGTGGGTCTTCGGGGATTGGTTCCGATCATGCTCCTTCACCAGAAAGTCCTGATGGTCAGGAGCGATATCATGATGGGCACAGTACAAGTGGTAAGTAAACAAAGAAGACAACAACAAGAAACAAATAACAAATAAGATAGTATTATAATTATTTTCTCCACATGGAAACAAATATCAGGAAATAATTACGTTATGAGTCAATAGGTTTCGGTGTTAAAGTTCACTAGGTTTAACGCTCCATTCCAACAGCAACAATTTCTTTGCAAAGTAACACTCTGTATAAATCTATGATAAAGTTGAGTCAAGTTTGCGTTAAATTAAGAATATGATTGGGCGTGTTGATTTTTAACGACTTTATATGTATATCGGACTGATTGCGAAAAAAGTCGCTTAAATGCTTTAACGTGCGCGTTTAAAACGAAAAAGACAAAATGAACTTATTTAATCGAGGACGACCTGACTTTAGTTGAGTTGATTCGAGTCTAGAGTCGCATAAGCATTGAGGCAGGTGAAACCCTCAGGCAGTAGGACACGACAACATACCAAACGGACAATCAACAAGAATGAAAATAAAATATACTTAATCGTGTGTTGTTCAGAATATTTATTTATTTTAATTTTACTATTTTTATTTAAACCTAAACGCTGGTATTAATCCTAAAATTTAGAAAACCACTTTTATAATATATGAAAAATAAAATTCGAAGGAAAGCTGTTTGCTGTTTGGTTTGGAATCAAGAATGTGGAATGCGGAACTTAACACTTATTGCTGCAACTGCAATGTTTCCACGTCGAATATTACGAGATGGTTTTACCAGAAGTTGCTTCTTACTCAAGTCTTTACTTAATAAAGTTTATTTGAAGATTACGTTTCATCTCTTCCGAACAGATATGACGAATTAATTGATTGTTATCGATTAGTACTCGCGGAATTTTGCATTAACTTTTGCAATATTTTATTGATTTTTTTTTTGATTATTACTTCGTTTATATATTACTGTAATTTGAATATTTCCAGATGAAGATTGGAATGCTGACCAAGACACTGGCCTCTACTTAATCGATCAGCCAACTTATCAATCGCCCCTCTCCAAGTACGATTACAGGGCTGAGCAACGCAAACCGCGACAGTTCGATCAGAAAGTCACGCGACAACATTTAGAGGAACACATTCGTAAGAAACTAGAGCAAAGGAACAAGTATCAAGGACAGGAGTCCTTCAATTACAAAGAGGACTATCGAAATCGCGGTTCCCAACAATCACATCCACAGCAATTGCAGAAGCAAGAAGATTTTCATAGAAATGGACGATTCTCGTATGAAGATGTTGAAGATACTTTGAAGAAAGCGCGAGGAAGAGTTCCCAATGAGTGCCACATTCGGGAAAGTAGGGATGTTAGGGACTTGCGGAATTCAAGAGAGGGAGGCGATTCCAGGGAACAAAAGTACAAAGATAGGGGAGATGTCAAGGATTTGAGAGTGTTGAAGGAAATTAGAGGTAGGGAGGTGAGTTCTAAGGAGTTTCGAGATAGTAGAGACTCTAGGGAGGTGGTACCTAAGGATTATAGTGACAGGGTGCAGAGAAATAGTAGGGATATGTCTCCAGACTTGCCATACCAGGAACAATTTACAGATATTCAGGTATCACCTCGAGAGCGGTTCAATGATGCGAAGGAGAAGTTTCTCCTTCTTGAGAAACGCACTTCGAATTCGAGTCAGGAATACTTCCGGGAAATGCCTATATCGCCAGTGTGTAAGGAAAAGGGGTAATCATTTTTTTGCTGCTTATTAATATTTATTTATGTCTTATACTCAGTTGTTTTTCTAGTTCTCGATATTACGATGAAGAGCCCATTCCGGCGCCAAGAAATTTCAATAAGGCCCCTTCTTCGGAGGAAAGACGCCCGAATAATCGTGAAACACCCACTCCTTTGGAGCGTTACCGCTTGAGCCAGCAAAAAGTGGACAAATACGACTTAAAACGACGCTCCATGTTCAATTTATCCACATCCCCGGCTTCAAACGATTACGCATCACATCACAGTTATTCGAATGGTCATGGTAACCATTTTTCTGGATCAGCTAGAAATGGCCATTCAAAGTATTCCGGTGGAGCGGGCGGCAGCGGGGAAGAGACGTTAAGCAAGGATTTGAAGAGGCGATCGTTCATGGATCAAGGGCATTTTAGAGACTTTTTGAGCGATTCTAGAGACGCTCGAGATTCAAGAAGGGATTGGGATGGTAGGAATTTTAGGGAACGTAATGTCAGGGATCGGGAAACAGACTTTAAAGATTTAAAGGAATCTCATCGTGATTCTAGAGAACTTAGAGATGTACGGGATCAAAGGGACCAAAGGGTGACCAGGGATGGGAGGGAAGGTGTCAGGGAAATTCGGGATGTTCAAGTTCAAATGAGAGATAACTCGAAATTTAATAAAAGCCATCAACGTTATCGGAATAGTTATGCTGAACCAATTTCACATGGAATCGAAAATGCGAGGAAGTTTCCTCCGTTGACAAGTGCTAATGGGAATCGTAGTAGTCGATTTGATGTTTTGCATCGGACGAACAGCACTGTGTCAAATAATGGACGCGTTGGCATCGCTAGTGTTCATCCTTATTAATTACTTTGCAATTTTGAAGCAACGAAGAAAAAAATATCAATATTTATCAATAATATTCAAAAAAAAAACTTCTCAATAACATTTTCCTTACTTGGAACATGAACATCTTAAAATTTTAAATATTTCGTTTTTCTTTTACATAAAAAAATAAAAGATAGAATAAATTAAGTCATAATTAAATAATTTATTAACATAAATAAATAAAAATGCAAATGAATCACAATGGTGCTTGATTTTTACTTTAAACAAAATAATAAAATAAAAAAGACATAAATTTTGGTTTCTAAATAAGAAAAATAAAAAAGTTTTCTTATTTTGACAATTTTTGATACAACAAATGAAAATATATATTTCTCATAATAACATATATTAAATATTTAACAATTTTGTTGACTAATTTGTATTTTAATTGACTTGACTTTATTTTTTGCTCATATTTTGTTTATTAATTATTACATTGTAAGATTATAATATGTTAATTAAAATAGTTGGTTAATAGTACAAGTTTCTGCGCAAGAAACGTAAGAAAAAAAAAATCGATTTTTGCGCTCTAACTGTTAATCAATTCTTCAATAATAAAACGTTAGTTAATAGTTTGCAGTTAGCAATTTACATTTTGTAATGAGTTGCGTTTATTATATAATCGTGTAACTGCTTTTTATTAATTTTATGTATTGCAGTAAAATTATTTCATTATTCTTATTAATTTGAATATGAAATGAATATTATTTCTTGCTGCAACAAGACAACTAAACGAAACTCTTGATTTGATAAAAGTCACATTGTCATACATTTATAAACTTTTCATATTTAATTTTGTATTACATAATTGCCATTTATTAATTAATTTAATAATTAAATATATTTAATGAAGTAGAAACAGATTTTATTAATAAGAATAAAAGTCATATATATTTATTTTTAATTTTAGATTTAGATATATAAATATACAACAATTAATTAAATAGGAATAAAGAAATAAAAAATATGATTTACTTACATTTGTATGATTTCCTCACCAATATCTATCACAGAATTACTGCAAAAGTTCAAATTCAAGGAAACTTACTTATTTATATCTTTTATTTTATATTTTAATTGATTGATAATTAAATAAATCAAGTTTGTGTTTAATCAGTTAGATATTAACGAAAATTTTGATTTTCTTCTAAAAAAAATGTAATAATTATGTTGATGGGCATCTAGCAAACTTCGTGATCGCAGTTGAAGCTTTAAAATACTTTTTTTAATAATTATTAACTTGTAAATGAAACAATAAACTAATTAATACATTCATAAACAAAACGAATTTCGGACAGAGCCTCATCCTTATGGTAGGCGTCCACGATGAGATTTTTGATGAGATTTTTGTTTTGTGTTTTTAAAAATTCAGCTACAACAGGAGTTTTACAGTGGAAATAGTTGTGAGACAAATGAGAAAACACAAATTATTGCGTTCTCACATACGAGTATGTCTCACCAATATTTCCACTGTAAACTCCTGTTGTAGCTGAATTTTTAATGACACGAAACAAAAATCTCACCAAAAATCTCATCATGGACGCGCCTACATTTAGAATTGAAATTTGTTAGTTCTGAATCCGTCCACATGCGTCACTACTTCAGTGCGTCTAATTAGTCAAGACGCAAACCGAGTTTACATTAGCGAAGAAATTTAGTCGGAGAGTAGCGCAAACTTGGAATTACTACCAGGAATTATCTACAAAATGCTCGTAATTTGCATGTTGGATTTTAATATAACAGCTTATATTCGTATTTCTTGATAGTTTAATACGTTTAGTTATATTTAAAACCATTTTATATTTGCTACGTGTGTAAACCGGTCCGCGGTATAAAGCTTAGTCCGCATGTGCGATATATCGAAATTTTTTGCGATATATCGTAAGAATGCTTGGTCGCAAGAATGACAAGTTCCCATATGCGATTAATCGCAACGATGAAATCTGGTGATTTTTAATTTCCCCCCAAAACATTGATTACATTGCAGTGATGATATTGTGTCTTGAAACTGCACACGAAATTTTAATTGTAATCGTTATAACTGGTGGCGATAAAAACAATGTCCAGAATTATTACTTGGGGATTATTATTAGTTATAAACGAACTTGAAAATACAGAAACGATAAGTAATACCTACTTATATAGGTACTAATATTTCCTGTGCTTAGTATAAATATCTATCGTTATTCGTCATTTCTTTATATGTTCTTCTTCGAACGCAATCATAACCTTTACTTTACTTTAATCTCTTGAGAACGAAAACGAATGCAGTCAGATA
>JARJEB010015200.1:0-17581 GCA_030264535.1 Liometoxenus newtonarum | reverse complement strand
AAAGCGTTCCACAATGTGATCATTAAGTTGCCTACCTATGCAGTAAACCTTAATAACAACGAACGGGCATGGTAGTACTATGCGTAAGTGCGACGCAGTGAAACCTATAGACGAAAATCAAAGTGAAGAAGAGAAAACACATAAATCTAAGCCTTACTTACTACCCTTTTCAATATTTTTACATAGTGTTTTGTTATTTGAGGGCGGCCGCCGGCCACCCTGACCGGCAATTTAAAAATAACCCTCAGGTGTGGGACTCATAAAGGCAAGGGCGGTTCCAGCCAACTGGCCTGGAGGGGGGGGGGGTAGCATGTATAAAAAAAACTATATAAATAATCATTTCATTTTTTAAGATTGTGTTAATGATTCTTTCTCATATTTAAGGCTCCTTTAAATTTTTCTTCTTAGGGGGGTAATTACCCCGTTTACCCCTCCCTGAATTCGCCCCTGCATGAAGGGTAGAATTATAAGGGTAAAAGTGCGGTAGAAACAAACACTGGGAAAATCTACCTTTGCAGTGAGAAAACTGTAAGAATTTTCCCAGTGTTTGTTTCCGCCGTACTTTAATCCTTATAATTCTACCCTTCATGAGTCCCACACTTGAGGGTTATTTTTTAATTGCCAAATTGCTCAAATAACAAAGCACTATGTAAAAAATATAGGAAAGAGGTAGGCCTGTTTTTTCTCTTCTTCACTTGGATTTTCGTCTATATGTCGCACTTACGCATAGTACTGCCATACTGATTCGCCAGTCAGGTTTGGAACATAGGTAGGCAACTTATTGATCATATTGTGGAACACTTTTGTGATTGGTCATGTTCATATACTCCCTAGACGCTAGTCATGGGCGGATTCAAAACTTGGATCGTACTAAGTTCGATATGAATTCGACATGTAAACGTAGTGAATAATATTTAATGCACAGCAATCAGCACGCGCAATGATAAACGAAATGCTTTCATTATAATGTATTAATAAGTTTGACGTCTATGGATGGTATAATTCCCGACTGTTTCACTGCTTCATCGTTTCGTTATCATGTTTACTCCGACTATAACGATGACCCATGAAGACGACCCCTCGCCTTTTGGAACTCTACAATCTGACGGCTTTGATAACTAAAACTGTTCAGAGACTGTTTTGTAACAGTTCTAATAAGTAATAACACTATAATGTTAATAATAGTCATAGCCGCCGACTTATGGATGGATTGCAAAGGTCCACGTGCAAACCACGGCAAAATCTATGGGTTGTATGGCAACACACACACACAGGAACATACCAGATTTACACATTCTTTTCATGAATCGTGAAAAGAAAGATAATGTTAATAGTAGAAGTACAAATACCTAATTAAGCAATATCAACATATTTTTTTCACAAACAACCAGGGACGGACTAGGAATTGCAACCGGCCCGGGAAAATTTTTTCTAAGCAGCCTCACAAATACATATCAGGCAATCCAGAACAGCTGTTTTAGAACCAGCCAATATATCTTCATCTCACTCTACTGCGCACTATTTGAGTATTGCGTATTCGTTTTTTATCCTCCAGCCAGTGTATCCTTATCTCAATTCCTTCTAAGCATTTTGTCTCTTTCGCAAATGACATTGACAGCATTCTGGATTGCCTTATTAGTAAATGCTGAATGCGAGATAAGTGACAAAAAAATGCTTTCAAATCTCCAATCTCCGCCACACGGCCTCCGACCTACCGGAAACTTCTCCGATCCTTGCCGCCTCACGGGAAATTCCCGAAAGCTCTTATGGCCAGTCCGTCCCTGCAAACAACTGATTTTAGGTTAGGAACTTTTAGAAAATTTAAAATTACTGGTCAGCAAATTTAAAATCTCATTATCGAATTTGTGTAAGAACGAGATAGCTGAGGCTCTCCCATCATAGTCCCAGCTTTCTATTGATTATGTAAAATTATTCTGCATTTCAATGCGGGCCATTTAAAATATGGAAAACTATCGTAATAGTTGCAAGTAACTATAGGCAACCAAATGTGCATAAATTTCACTTTTATGTACATTTGGTTGCCTACAGTTACTTGCAACTATTACGATGGTTTTCCATATTTTAATCTTTCCAATTTCTAATCTTATCGAAGCTGTGAAAGAATAATTGAACTAGAACCACAAAAAATGGTTTATTCAAATACAATAATTACATACAATATTGAAATGAATCCAGTGCCTATTCCTGGAGTAGATTTAATTGGAATGAGCTGGTGGTTTGGACCATTCAGCAATCAAAATCAAATGATCATAACCATATCCATTCAAAGTAGCAATAGCCTTAGCAGCATCATTCCTAAACTTGAAGTGAACATAAGCAAAGCCCTTGCACAGCCCAGTCTGCTTCTCTTTCGCCAAGTAGAGCTTCTGAATAGGTCCAAACGGTCGTACAAGTTCCTCCAAGTCAGATTCAGTTGTAGAATCACTCAAGTTATTGATACGAATAGCAGTGGCATCATCACGACGAGACATATTTGGATTATCGGATCTCTTCGTAGCTCCTTCGCGGAGACTTGGCGGAACGTACTTTGATCCTGGAGCTTTACTACTTTCACCACCTGGGGCACCTACAAAAATATAAAAAAAAAAAATTAAAAGCAAACCAATCAACGAAATTAAGTTACCAGGTGCAGCTGCTTTCTTGTCATCGCCAGCTTTAACACCAGAAGCTAATACTGTATCCTTCCATGGACATTTTGAAGTCCAATGATCGCCTTGACAATTTCTACACTTGACGACGTTCTTGTCACCCAATGCCTTCAACTTTTCAATGCCACCTTCATCTTCTTGCTTCTCTTCCTCTTTGTTAGTGATATATTGCATGTAAACATCTTCAGCGGCGATTGTAGTTGCTGGGTTTGGTCCTGGTTTGTCGTCAACCGACTCGCCAAACTTTGCCCACGTCTTTCGAAATGCTATTGTCTTAGACACGATACGTTTCTCGATTTTGTATGTGCGAACAATCTTTACTTTCTTATCGTCGTCGTTGAACTTGTAGTCGGTTACAATTTTGAAACCATTTTCACGCACCTAAGCAATCCACATTGAGAGAAATAATTAATTATTAACGTTCCGAAATTGCTTTGATGTAATGTCAACTACATTTACCTCAGTAGACGGCGGTAGGGATCCGCCTTCCAATTCAACCTCATCTGCCCAACTGGATTTAATATCATCTGCTACAGGCATGTTTAATAAGGTATTTTCAATTATATTTGTTGATAAATTCTTGAAAATATTGTGAAAATGGTGTAATTGTAATCACGTTACACATTAACCTTAAATGGAAGCCAGAAGGGTAATGGTAAAGCAGTATTGCCAACCTTATTTTATAAAATTCCCCAACACAGCATGCTAAATTTCTTCAAATTTCCCACTTTTTCTTCATTTTTTTTTTTTTAAGTAACAGACGTTTTTGAAACAACGTTTTCCTTTCTTTCTGGCCATATACCGAAGGTATGTAGGTATAACAAAGTAAGGTGATCATAAAAAAATTAAAGTCTTATTTTTCCCTGATTCGTGGAGATCCGTTGACCTCAGGTCAAAAATCGGCTTTTTGCTCTGATGTGTGTGTGTACAGAATTGCGGGCAAACAAAGCATCCTAACGGACTAAAATTTGGTATCTGGGTAACTGTCCCTCTCAGTTGAACCTGGAGTACAAGTAAAACAAAATCGGCTGGTAAAGAAGACACCTTTACTTGTAGGCCAAAACGTGCAACTCCCTAAATATTGATTGTACCATTTCATGATATGCAACCAAACATACTATTCCGATTCCATCAAAAGTTTTATCGAAATAACTTTATTAACATTTCATTTCTGACCATTAAGTCAAGTACAATATTCCAAAAAATTAATGTTTTAACAATACACGACTTTCGACTTTGCTATAGTAGAATTACCACCTCCTTTTTGACACATCCATTTTGGTCAATGCTATGCTTGTGTGTATCCCATTCTCATTTTTGCGGAAGTTTCGTATACACGCTATTGAAACCATGTTATCCATAATTTTCATCTGAGTGAGTAATGGCCATAGTCGCTCTACATCAAATCGATCGGTCACTTCAAATTCGCTAAATCTTGTTGAATTTTGATACGCGATCAATGTATTTAATTACAGTAATTTTTAAAATCCATAATTCACGATCGTGAATTATGAAAAAGCCATAATTCACGGTAGTTAATAATAGGTACTCAAAAAATGCTAATAATGACCATATAATTAAATAGGTGTAGAAAAATACTTATAATCATAATACCTTGTAATACCTGTTGCAGAAATTTCCTAAAATAAACTATGGGATGTTAAAACGTAAAACTGATGTATTTTTTAACAAATTTGGCGATTGGACAGGATACAATCCAACTGAATAAATGCGGCAAACGGCAGTGTTGCCATGAAAGAAAATGCTGACAAATGCTGACATGAAAGGAAATACCTAAATGTCAAGAAAAAATTCCCTAGAATTCCCTAAAAAGTGGGCGCATTCTTAATGCCTAGATTACTAAGGGCCAAACAGAATGCAGCGCCGTCGTATGGAGTCAAATGAAAGTTAAAGTTATGGGAATGGGCTCATTCGTAAGACGTAGCAGCTACGTAGCCGCTGGAATGGTAGCGGTACGAGAGCGGTACGGTGACGTACGGACCTAAGTTAGCGGACGCATTCGTAAGGAAAATCCGAAGCAATTGCCCAACATCTACATCTAACGAATGTTATACGAGGCGAGCGAACAGAATGAACAGCGCTGAACGGCGGCAAGCGTTGAAAGTTCGCCAACTTTCTACTTTAAAGCTGAACTCATAGTTCGGGCCATTGGGTTAAGGTAAAGTTATTCGCTCGCTATGTGAAGAATGATCTTATGCTTCGAACTACGCTCGAATGCGTTCAGAAACCCTTGAGTGAAGAGTGCGCTCTCAGGACGAAAACCCGAATTACTCTCCAAAAATCGCTCTACCTCGAGAGTAAAAGCGTACTTCCTGAACGGGCTCCAGCTTTGCGTTTTTTTTTTGCTCTTCCAATTCCGAAATCTTCCTTCCACTTCTTGGACGTAACCAAAAAAACGCGCCCCTTATCCCGACCCTAAACCTAATGACGTAGGTAGTACCGAGTAGTACAACAAGTACAAGTGATAGTAATTGTAAATGCAATAAAATAACAAACAATTGCAAACAACGATGGGTAATCAATTGGTGGGCATAGCCCCTTCGCAAATATTCCCCGTGGAACATTATTTAACCGATTTAACTGAACTTAAATTCGATGTCAGGTATAAATATTTGTTTGTTTACATTAAATTGTCAATGTTATTACATTATTTTATATTACTTAACATAAACTACTTATTGGTTTACTTACAGTCTTGGAAGCACAAGATTTTTAAAAGTAGCACGTGCCGAATCACAGGAAGGTCTTATTGTTGTGAAACTATTTGCAATACCAGATCCTTCATTTCCGTTATCATTCTACAAAGATCGCTTGGAGGAAATCCGCATGACACTTTCCTCAGCAGTGAATTGCCTGCCTTTTCAAAAGATGGTGGTAACAGATAAAGCCGGCGTGATAATGCGAGAATACGTTAAGTTCAGTTTGTATGACCGCATCAGCACTCGTCCGTTCCTAACAAATATCGAAAAACGATGGATTACATTCCAAGTTTTGTACGCTTTGCATCAATGTCATAAAGTTGGAGTTTGTCATGGTGATATAAAACTGGAGAACATTATGCTGACTTCATGGAACTGGGTATTGTTGGTTGACTTCGCATCTTTTAAGCCTACTTTTTTACCCGAAGACAACCCAGCTGATTATTCATATTTCTTTGATACATCACGCAGAAGAACTTGTTATATTGCACCTGAAAGGTTTATCAAAACCTTAACAACTGATAGTAACACTATGTTCAATGAAAATCCTTGTAACACTGGAGATTTGAAGCCAGCCATGGACATATTCTCAGCAGGGTACGTAATTTGTACCTTTAGTAATTTAATTTACCTTTGATTTTGTCATTTGTTTTCTTTCAATTTCCAGGTGTGCTTTGTTAGAACTGTGGAACGAAGGGCAATCACCTTTTGACCTTTCACAGCTTTTGGCATATAAATCCGGGGAATATTCACCACAGAAACATTTGGACAGGTTGGAAGATCCAGCGTTGAGGAATCTCATCGCGAGTATGATACAAAAGGATCCAACACAACGACTTACTGCTGAAATTTATTTATCGCACGAACGTGGGAGATTGTTTCCCGAATATTTTTATACGTTTTTGCAGAGTTATATGTTGATGTTTTCTGCTAGTCCTATTTTATCACCGGATGAAAAAATTGCCAGGTTGAAAAATGATATAGGTAGGTAGCACCGTTTCATTTCAGATTTTATTATTTTCACTCAATTGTTTCCAATACTATTTGGTTTCTTTGTAAGGAAACATTTTTAAATTTCTAATCTCGGGCGAAGAGAATGAAACCGGCGAACGGGACAAAGAAAACGACGGTTTGGTCATCATAGTTTCTCTCGTCACTTCAACAATTCGAGGTTTACACGATTGCACATCAAAATTGCAAAGTTTAGAAATTTTATTCGAATTGGCACTTCATGCGAATGAAGAAACAGTAATGGATCGTATATTACCTTATATTGTAAGCCAATAGCATTATTTCAGTACAATGTCCAAATGTTTAAATAATTTACTATTTTTAGATGTTTTTGGTACAAGATCACAACTCTCGCGTCAAAGTTGCAGCGTTAAACACAATAACCAAATGTTTAGCCGTTGTAAAACACATTCCACGTTCCGATGCAAATATTTTTCCTGAATACATCTTACCTGGTCTAGCAGCTTTGTCAATTGATCCGTCACCTTGCGTCCGGGCGGCGTACGCACGGAACATTGCATCTTTGGCTGAAACAGCCCTACGTTACTTAGAATATACGCAAACTGATTGCAACGACCAGAACAATGTGCCAAAACACGGTTCGTCCACTTCACGTCTTAACTATGAAGTGGAACTACAAACCTTACACGAAATGGTGCAACAAACAGTTAGTGCATTGTTAACCAACTCTCCAACCTTAGTCAAACAAACGTTAATGGATAGCGGGATCACTAAACTGTGTGTGTTTTTCGGCAAACAGAGAGCTAACGATATTTTATTGTCGCATATCATTACGTTTTTGAATGATGAGGATAAAGAATTGCGTGGGACGTTCTTTGAATGCATTGTTGGCGTTGCTGCTTATTTGGGGTGTCATTGTTCACATATCTTGACTCCTTTATTGCTACAGGTAAGAAAATATTGCATTTCCCGCGCAAGTGTCAGTTCCATTATTTATTATTTTAGGGTTTAAATGATGCATGTGAATTTGTAACGATGAAAGCGATTCATGCAATGGCATCCTTGACTGAATTAGGACTTATTACGAAACCCGAGTTGCGTGAATTGATAAGCGAATGTGCAATATTGTTGGTACATCCAAACTTATGGATACGTCATGCTGTTGTTGCTTTGATCTGTTCGGCGTCTTCGTGGCTCTCGCCTCTTGATGTTCAGTGCAAAATTGTGCCTGTCGTGTCACCATACATGAAATATCCTTTGATACAAATTGAAAAGTAAGTTTTTTTTTTGTTAAAGATAAATTGACTTTTTTAATATAGTTTTTTTTTTCTTCAATTTTAGGCCTGAATTATTATTGGAATCGTTGATAGATCCGATTAAACGCAACGTTTACGATACTGTCGTGCAATATTCTAATTTGTCGTCTCTACTGAAAGTTTTGGAGTATAATGAGAAAGCCAGAGCTTCGATGAACTCAAGCAGTTTCAAAACAGATACAATTGAAATGTCTCCAGCTATAAAAAAGGTAAAAATATTTCAGAATATAGTAACAACACACATAAATGAATAATTTTTCAGTTGATTCTTCGATTGCAAGCAAACAATATGACGCCAACTGTAGAAGAACACTTACTGAAAATGTCAACGCACTTAACAAAAATAAACAAACACTATTTGGCAAATGAAAAAGATAAAACAGCACGACAAGATGGTCTTATCGAAATTGATTCGCGTAAGACAACTGTTCGTAGTCATTTTTACAATTTAGAAGAAGCGAGGGCAAAAACCGATTTTGAAACCAAAAGTGAAATATCCAGGCGGCAATCTGAAAGCACAAATTCTGGTGGTCCACCTTCTAGGTCCACAACGTCTCGACCTTCATCCCCAACGCCTGAAATGAGTGCCCATAGCAGATTCACTAACGAACACCTACCGACTATGAGTTTACATGAAAGATCTTACATTCAATGTAACACGTTTTGCTTCGTTAATATTTTTGCTTTTTATTTATCGGATTTCAATTTTAGATCGCATAGCTAATTGTAGCATGGAACTTCGCACGTTGATAGCGCGACAACAAGATCACTTCATGGAAGCGCACAGAAGTAAAGAATGGGAGGAACAAAGTGCTTGTAAACCACAATTGCCACCTCCAGGTTGGCATTTAGGTGGTACTCTTGTTGCACATCTACATGAACATCGCGGCCCTGTAACTCGCTTGGCACCTATCCCTGAAAGTCCTCTTTTTGCAAGTGCCTCTACCGATGGTTGCATTCGACTATGGGATTGTTCCAAAATTGAAGGCAGAAATATAGCAAATCGGTCAATAGCCAATCACAAACTGTTGAATAATGTTGGGATCATGGCTTTGGCAGTTTGTGAAAATGGTCAATCTATCGCCGCAGCTTCCCAAGATGGCAATATCAATGTTTTGAGAGTTGACACCATGAACAAGAAGTATATTTGAACTTATAACTTTTGTTTTCACTGATTACTTTCTACAATATTGGTTTTACTAGGTTTGGGACTTTACATTGTCGGCAATTGAACGCAGACGATGATGGTTGCGCTGTAGACATGCAGTATATGGACAGACAAAACGTTTTGGTTTATGCTACTTTATACGGTTCGTTGGTAGGATGGGATTTGAGGGCTCCTGGTTGTGCATGGAGGCTTGAAAATGGTACCAAGAGCGGAGTGATTACAAGTTTCTGTTTGGATTCGCACCAAAGTTGGTTGACTTTGGGTACTAACACTGGTACTCACATAGCTTGGGATTTAAGATTCCAACTACCTATTTCAACTATTCTGCATCCAACAGGCACAAGAATTCGCAAGGTAATCAACCATCCTACTGAACACTCTTGGGTGTTGTCTACTTTTCAAGGAAATAACGAGATTTCAATGTGGAACATTGAAACAGGTTTACGTGAGAAAGTCTTATGGGCTAGCAACAATCCTCCGTTGTCCAAAACTTCAGTAAGTCACCTTACTTTAATGTCTTCAATCGAATTAGTTTTTGTTTTTGATTTATTGTTCTCATTGTAGGCAAATCATAATAGCGTATTGGCAATGCTTACTGGCTGCATTGACCGATCCGGCTTTTTACTTGCTGGTGGGACTGATCAACGTCTCCGATTTTGGGACTTGAACGATCCGAACAAATCCTACGTTGCTATCAGCGCACCTAATGACACCATAACTTCATGCAACGTTAGCTACGAAAGGCGTTTAATCGACGGTACAAGCGTTATTATCGAAGTTGTCGAACAGGCTACTAGTTCGGGTGCTGGGACTAAAGATGAAGTACCTCGTGCTGGACCGGAACCACCGCCGGCTGGTCATCGAGATAGTATTACTGATATTGCTTTGTGCAAAACGTCACAATGCTTTTTATTGACTGCATCTAGGGATGGCGTTATTAAAGTCTGGAAGTAAGATGAGATAACCAAAACATGAAGGAATCGTTTAATGATTAAAAGAAAAAAAAACAAAAAGGTGAGTTATATTACTTTATAAATGAAAAGAAGATGTACAGATGGAATATATTAAGAAATGAATCGAAAATAACTATTTATTATATGTTTTGATGGCTGCAGTAGTTTGAAAAATTTGTATTCAGTTGATGTTCGTTGTTAAATAATTTAAATTATTCTTCCTGGTACATACAAATGGTGTGGTCAACAAGAATATACAAATTAATACAAGATATCTCACAGCAGACACATTCAGAGTAATCAAGGTTAGATGTGTATACCTAGTAATTCTAGTTTCGTCTTCCTGTTCTCGTAAATTTTCATTTTTCCTAGACATTACTCATTTGTAATGAAAACTTCCCCGTCGAATTTGTTGAATAAGTTCTGTTCAATTGTTCAAGATATGGTAACAGATTTATTTATATACGGGATATTCAAAGAATCTTACCATTTTTGGAAAATACTCTTTTCGATTAATTTAATATAAACACAAACTGAGCACTGGACAATTATTGTGACATCACTTTTTTAGCATAACTTGTTTTCGTTTCAAATTAATCGTTATAACACTTTGTATAATATTTTTATCGTGATACAAGTAATATATAAACGGTTGAATTTTTAAATTGTTCAGTCTTGTTACAACCACTGAGAAGAAAACACTTATTTAAAACTTTATGTTAAAAAACTTGTTATAAGCAAATAAACAAAGGAAGAGGCAGAATAAAGAAGATTCATTATGAAGTTAAATATTGCGCTGTTGTTCATCGTTTTGGCTGCCTGTACTTGTATGGTCGCCTCTGATGCATCGCCGTTCTTCAATCTTTTGTTTTCGAACGCACGATCAAGAAATTATGGCCGAAGCTATGAAGGCTCCCATGGTGGTGGCGGTGGCGACAGATACAAAGCCATTTGTCGCATTCATGCTGTGGATTCATTGGCCTACCCTGGACGAGTAGGAGCACCGGTTTGTCCATATTAATCTGAATACTTCTGAAGTTAAACTTAAAAATTCTAAAGCGAATAAACCGTGATCACTTTTACAATATTACCAATAAGAATAAGAATGTAATGGAATATTGTGTAATTAAATGTTTACGCTTTAATTAAATTCGTCAACTATGTACTACAAAATGAAAATAGTTGGTTATTTTTAGCATTTATTATGAAATCGCAGTGCAAATAGGTTATTTCAGTTTATTTTTATCACAATTTCTTCTTAATATAGCGTGTCACAATAGCAAATCGTAAGATCTATCAAGTTTCTTATTTCAAAACGCCAACCATAATGTCAAGTGAAATGATTTATAAATATTTATCTATTAGCTTTGGCTTTGTAAGTTATTGAAGTTTGCAATTTTATTGATAGAAATGTGTTGGAACCAGGGCTTGGATCCGGTAAATAATACCGGTAAAGGTTTTTACTTTTTAATTATTGTTATCTTTTATCGATATAGGATTCTTTAAAAAAATTATTTCATTTACCGGTGACCTCTACAGTTTACCGGTATTTTAATAATGTTCCGCGCGCATGGCATTTGATATTTCTATGTTAAAATTCACTTATAAAAGCAAAGGTTTAAAATTTTACCGATAAAAGAGTTACCGGTATTAATTAAACAATACCGTTATTTGTAGCGGAAACGTTATTATTTTTTCGTTTAGCCCTGGTTGGAACAAACCTATGAATGCAAAAATGGATTCATGGAATTCATTAATTTAAAATTAGAACAATCTCTTTCGAACAATGTATAAAACGCATGCGAGAAAAAATGCAAAAGCGAAAAACATCAAAATCTTATCCGTAAATTCCCGTCGTCCATATTTAGCCAACAGCTTCCCACTTTGCGTTATCGTATCGGATGTTACTTTGAGTTCTTCCTGTGTCCCAATAACGTTATCAGAGGAAACTACTAACGAGTCCAATGTTTCAGCGCTCTTCTTGGTCGTTTCCGCTAGTTGTCGACTAATCGAAAGCAACTGATCAGTAACACTTGAAGACATCTTGACCATTTCTTCTTTATCACGTTTTTGTCGTTGACGCAATGCATTCTCCGGATCACGTGGTCGTAATAATTCTTCCTTTGTCGTCTTTTCAATCGCTAACATTGATTTTATATTCGCTTTTTTAAATAAATCCATTGAACTGCAAAAGTTTATCAGAAATCATAACTCTCACTATATGTATATCATCGAACTTTATTACCTCGATAATTGTTCTCTATATAAAACTAACTCTTTCATTAATTCGGGGTCTTTGGAATCTTTCGCAATATCGGAAAACTTATCCATGAACTTACGCATTTCTGAAATTTTTGAACGTCCCGCGCCGTTTAGTGTATTGAGTTTTGTTAGAGGGCCTGCGCATGCGTTTGTGTCCTGTGAAAACGTAAACAAGGTCGAGTAACGTGTCAATAAATAATCGAAAGCCAATCCAAGAAAACTCACCTGAATAATGGCCTTTAGTTGTAAATTATGTTCGGTGATATCCTGTCTTATTGATACTAACTGAAATTTTGTTGAATCCATTTTAATTGGTGGTTTTTATTGATAAATTTGCGACGTTGCGCATCCGCAGCCACTTGCCGATGTCAATTACCTTTGTCCACCGCAAGTTGGCGTTGTGACTAGCATCTAGCCGGTTAGGTGGCTACTATGATCATGAACGAGAGAACTGTAAGAATTTTGCCAGTGTTTGTTTTCGCCGTACTTTTATTCTACCCTTCAGTAGTCCTACCAGTGAGGGTTGTTTTTTAATTGCCAGTGAGGGTGGCCGGACGCCACCCTCAAATGATGCTCACAAACAAAAACGCTAGGTAAAAAAATTTGAAAAGGTATGGCTTAGATGCATGTTTTGTCTCTTCTTCACTTGGATTTTCGTCTATACGTTTCACTGCATCGCACTTACGGATAGTATTACCTCTCACTACAAAGGTAGGCAACTTAATGATCAGTTCGATCTCCATTGGTCATGATCATAGTAACCACCTTACCGGCTAGGCGCCAGTCTACATTTGACCTTGAAATATTGTCATTAAAATTATGTAAATTGACCTTTCGTAACAAAATAAATTAAAAAATAAAACAACACACGGAACAAAAATACTACAATTCAATTTTACATTTGCCATATCAATGCTTTTATGTTCCGTTAAGTGCCGTTTGCGTCGTTTATAAATAAAATATTTTTCGTAGTTTACCGTCGATTTTTTTCAAGGAAAAGGATACAAATCAAAAATTATAGCACTTTCCAATACATTTTTTGCCAAATATCGTGTTTGAAACAATTCCTTGTTGTAAATTAGTTTATTCAATTGTTATATCCAAAAAAAACTTCAAGTTTACTTGTTACAATTCTATATAAAATAAAATTTATTCATACAATAATAGTATTTAATTAAATAGCACCTTAAATAATAAAAGTAGATAAAAATACGTGAAATTAATACATATAGATATTTTAGTTATCAATTTATATCAATGGTTAATCACAATTGAACATCACCGTAACTAGACGGAGTTAACGATATTCGATTTCGATTAGTCCGCCGCAAACTCCCCAAAATATTCAACATTTCGCTAACGGCTTTCGGCGTGTCTCGTTCTTTCTTTTCCTTCTCCTGTTTGGCTTTGCGTAACGTAAACATTCCGCCTTTTATTTGATTAATAATTTGATCGTTGACACCATTTCCATTTGTCGTCGCTTTCTTATCCTCTATTGCCGAAGAATGTTGCTGGGTTTGGACGTCAGCAGGCGGAGGAGACGATCTCGACAATTTTTTAACTCTCAATGGTACTGTAGGTGGAACAGATGGCGGCAACGGTGGCGCCATGGGAGGAACAGGTGTAGCAGGAAGTGGTGGTGGTGGCGGCGGCGGCGGCGGCGGAGCCTTTAACTTATCCTCGGCAATTTCAGCACGTTCAAGTGCATGTTTCAGTTCAGCTTCAACAAGTTTTAGACGTTCTTCGAGTATTTCGACATGGGAATTTTGTTCTTGTTCTTCACATTTTTCCTAATTCCAAAACAAACAAAAAACAATTAGTAAGTTCAGAAGAATAATAAAAAATGATGAATACTTGTAAAGTCTCAATTTCTAGTTGATGATTAGTACGTTCTTCTTCCAATGTACTTTTTAACTCTTCGATTTCTTGGACTAAAAGCAAATTGCCAATATCATCGAGTCCCTCCATAAGTATAGTGCTTTGATGTGCAAGCACGTTGCGTTCCTTTTTATAATCATTTGCTTCTTTCCGCAACATATCCGCATTGTTCTTGTGGTTGTTTGCCATTTCTTTCAAATCTGCGAGTTCGCGTTTCATTATGTTCGAAACGCGTATGATCTGTTCGTGACTTAGTGTTAATTCTTGCAATTCATTTTGCAGTTTATCATTTCTTTGTTTTTCTTCTTCCAATTCCTATAGAAAAACAAAATTAATAATAGTTTAAAAATCGTACTCAGTAACGAATGCAGTTTAGGGTGGTAATGTAAGGCATGGAAACTGATCGAATCAAAGTGATCGGATCATTGGAGTCATATGTGAAAGATTACTACTCGGTCAGTAAAGACCACTGAGGTATTCGAACGAATTTGAGGTGATCCGCACGATTCTAGTTTGATTTCATTCGTCCATGTTCTTGAGAAAATCAATCTCAATTTTCATAAGAGGATAAAATTTTAAGTGATCCGTTTTGAGCAGGATCACTTTTGAACTGACCGAATTATGAGCCGATCACTGATTGACTTCGTTTTCGACAAAGATTTTTTCGAACTTAGGTCAAAGTGACTGGGTCACTAAACGAACATTGCAACTTGAAAGTGCTCAAAATTGTACAAAAAGCAAACAAAATCAATTATCACGGCCACATTGCAGCTATTTGAAATTCAATTTCTCGAAATATACTACATCCTAGGAAAAAAGTTGAAAATTGGCGGACCACCGCCTGCTCTGCATATATTTCCCGAAAATGTCTCCTTTTTACCTGCGCAAGTTGAGCATTCTGTTCACTAGTTTCAAATTCCGCCAATCTTGATGAATTTAACTCTGCCTGTAGCTGTGCAACTTCCAAACTGAGACTTTTCACCGATTCCTTAAGATTATCCAAATCCGAATCACTTGATGGTTCGCACGCATCGACACCTTCATCGACGGAATCCGTATCCAAAAGTAATGTTCTTCTTCGCAGAATTTTATTTTCTTTGTACCAGTGCGACGCATCAGTTAAAGCTCTGTAACGAAAAGTATTTGGTATCATTACCAATTAAAGAATAAGAAGATGAAGAACAATTACTTGTTCATGGCACCAGTTTCAGTTTCATATTGATGTTTCAAGGCGTCATATTCTTTGAACAAACTTTTGGAGGCAGTCGTCAGTTTCGCAAGACTTTCATTCTTTTCAAAGAGTTCCGTTTCCAATTCATCGTTCTTGCTGCGCAAATTTAAGCATTTCTTGTCTAAATCTTGCAAATTCCGTTTGGCTAAAAAATACGATAATATTAATATAGACATTTTGAAGTTGACTTGAAAGTTTCAAATTGATTGTCAAAGTCAAAGTGTCGTCCAATTAACAATGGCAACAATGTATTAAATCACAATGTTGCCATATTATTACCGGGACCGAGGGGACAGTCTGAAGTTATCAATTTATTTATATCGTTGTATATTCAGGGTGTGTGTATATAAATTCGCGAATTAGCTTCTGGTAGTGTTCTTCTATAAATAATTCTGAGCGAATTTCACACAGTTTTTAACCGTTCTAAAATCCAATTTCTTAAGAGAAAACCATTTGGCATCTACGTAAACGGTTTTTCCTTGGTCGCATTCAGGAAATTGAGGCGGTTGCAGCGCTGCAATTAAAAAATCTGCTTCCGTAACGCGCTTGATTGAAGCAATGCAGCGAAAAATATAGACGCTTCATAATAGTGGATTGTTGCAGCAAAGCGCTTTAAAAAGCGATGTTTTACGGATTTTCAACGATTTATAAATTGCAGTGCTGTAGTTCCTTTAATGCGCCTTTTAAATTTTTGACATTTACTGTTATTATGTAGGGGAAGATGAGGGGAAGCAATACGTGGTAATACCCCTCCACTGCAACGTTGCAATATGTACCGTTTCTTTTATCGGCTCCGGAAGGCTCCGGAAGGCTCCTGAAGGCCAATCCAACATTTTCGAACAAAGATTTTCTCTTCAGAATTGTCCAAAAAAGAACACGACCAGAAGCTAATTCACGAATTTATAGACACCCTGTATTTATTTATAAATATAATTTATCCTACCTTTTTCCGTTTCAGTAAGCAATTTTTTCCGTCTGTCCTCAGATTCTTCGTACTTCTGTTTCCATTTTTTGACAACCTCTTCGGTTTTCGCATGAGCACCATTATTCTGTTTCGTTGTATTATTATTTCCATTGGTAGTATTGTTTACGTAAAATTTAGCAGTAGCATTTTGAACGAATCCGTTCTTGCTGTTGGTTCTCCTCACCGGTAACTTCGTGCCGCCGTTTAGAAGGCATCCGGCTACAGTACGCTCTGTAGCCATTTCATCAGTCAACTAAAAAAACAAACAAAAAAAAAAGATAAAAATTAAGGAAATTTCTTTAAATTTACAAAAGAAAAATGTAAATATTACAAACAAGTAAAGTCAAATGTAAATATTACAAACAAGTAAAGCCAAATGCAAATATTGAAACAATCATCGCAGATATATTATCAACATAAACAAACATCATAAAATAGTATATTATTCAATGAGCGCATATGGAGGCTATTATACACGAGGGCGAAGTTTACGTAGCGAGACGTTAGTCGAGCGGAATAAATGCCAGAGCATATAATAACGCATATGAGCAAATTGAATACTATACTTTATCCACGACGACAAAATTTAATTTGGCTTTCAAACTTAAAAATTCAACCATGGAATTCAACACATAATCCTAGACCACGTTTTAGATGCAGTCCGTGTGTCACATAGCTGTGCTTGACGTAAAGTAAATCTCTAGAGGAATTATTGACGTGTGTCAAGCTCCATTATTCGCGAGTGGTATTAATGTGAGTTATATGCGCCTGTATACACACCTAATAATGGGCGTTTTACTTGGTCGTCGCGGATAATAGTATATTATTCAATGAGCCCATAATGCAGGCTATTATTATTAATAAATTGCCTGCATTATGGGCGAATTGAATACTATACTTTATCCGCGACGACAAAATTTAATTTTTATACTGCAGTATGAATTCAACTTGCAGTGTGAAACGCTTGCTTGACGAACAGTAAATTACAACCGTCAACTTGAAAAGCTCTTTATTGTAAATGTGGTCGCTTCTTTTGCTTCGAAAACACAAAACACAAACACGAAACACAAACACGAAACAGAAACAGAAACAGAAACAGAAACAGAAACCACAAAACCTGTGAATGTTCGTTCACATTTTACCTAGTCACCGACGCATCGCGTGACGTTTGCTTGACACAATATTTGACAGTCATATATAAGATATTTCAAGCTGCGTTCAGTAATATTCCATTGACTTTTTTCACTCTAAACGCTATTTAGTCGTTCGGTTATTCCAAGTTCGGCTATTTTCTATTTAATCTTTTCACTTTTAATTGCTTTTTAGTCTTTTCCAAAAAGGGTAAATGGTGCATTCTTCATACACTGAAATACTACTCCAGCTACACCCCAACTGTATCTGAAAATCCGAACGCACCTTCAGTTCAATAGATGACGTTTTAGATTGTG
>JARJEB010015192.1:0-11460 GCA_030264535.1 Liometoxenus newtonarum | reverse complement strand
AATACATTTTTTGCTATCTGTCACCGTTTAAGCAGGGTTTTGAGAAAACGCACCGGTGTGACAGGCCCGATAGCTGTCGATGGCCCCGGCCCCAAGCGATAAACCTTCTGGGGCCCTATCATAGATGAGTGTAAAAAATTTAATAAATTATAAATTCTTAGAAGAATAGAAAATAAAAATATCTGACATTTGGGAGCCCCTGAAGGTTGGAGGCCTCACGCGGCTGCTTCCACCTCCTGTTCGGAAATCCGGCACTGAGAACAAACTCATTTTAATAAATCCATGAAGCATTCATAAGCTAAGCATCTCATTGTTGCTTATACAATGGATCAAATATTATTTAGCTGTCGGTTACGTACGGTTACGGTTCAAATGGATATCATTCGTATATTTTATAACAACAAACAACAAAGTGAAATACCAACAACGCCGTGTAAGAAGTAAAAGAACAAAGTAAATGAGTATATAAACGTTACAAACTAAAACAGCTATGGCATCAGAGATCATATTTATCCTTTGTTTTATGTTTGCTTATATTTCTGCTTGGTTGCTCCCTGCAATTTCAAATAAACAATACAATTCTTAGAGTCGCAAACCAAAAGAACTCCAAAGGCGTTCACGTTTCGATGCCTATTCGTTACGTTACTCATTTTCTCTTTTATCTCTTCTTTGCTGGTTCATACTTTGTTCCCCAAAAACCGAAGTTACTTTTCGAATAAATTATAATTGTGCTGTAACAATGAGACGTTAACATTTAACAATCATACAGGAACGTTATTAACATTTTATTTTCCTTTGGTGTATATACCTTGAAGGGTCTGTACTTGTCATTTAGTTAGAGTTCCGTTTTCATATTTGCAAAGCTCTAGCGATTCCACAATGTTAAGCAAACCATTGCGCACTCACGCATTTGCAGGAAGAGGAAAATAATTATTTCGTTAGATTTGCGCCCATTGGCATAGGCGCAGTGAATACGTGATTAGCCATTACTATGCCATTTCGAATGCGTCGCACGTGCTTGTCAATAGCAACTAGCAAGCAAGTACAGACATTTTTCGCTCTACTAACTAACACTACAAACTACAATCTGTATAGCTGCATCTGTATACATGATATTAAATTATGTTGGAACTGTATAATTATTCATAAATTTGATTGTCGGAGAATTCGATAAGAAAGAATTTAATTTAATTTTAAATGAAGTAAAAGTGTTTGTTCATTTGCTTATTTTCCTATAACATTTTCAGGTCGTCCACTTCAGGATTCATCCACGAAAGAATAATTTAATTACTTTGCTCATTAGAGTAGAAGTTTTTAATGTTTTCTTTGATTTTTAATGGTTTTGTAATTAGGATGCGTGTAAGTCGTTTCGGTCGTCCTTTCGTTGTAATGAAATTGTACAATGTTATAATAGCGCGTGAAATCAAATTACTTAAACGCGTGCGGCAGAAAGTAAAATGGTTCTTGAGCTGAATGAACATTGTTTCAACATTTCATTATCACAAACTCGTTCTTCGTTTGCAGTTATATTTTATTTTTGATGCAAGTTTGGTATTCGCAATGGAAAGCTTTAGTATCAGTTCGCTTTATATTCGCTTTTGGTGTTAGCGAATTTCAATTTAGTAATATACACATTTAAGCTAGCCCGATGATTTTCTCAACGTTAACGTCGTACAACGACGTAAATTCAATTCAATTCTGAAATAAACCCTATTAACGAACTGTTATGAGTTACTCCTCTTGTTAATCATTTTATAATATGAAATGAAAAGCATTGAACGTAGGAGGATCATGTGATTCTGGAAAGTTATAATTTGATCGTGTTAAGTTAGAATGATTAAAATCACTTTTCTATTTTTATTTCCTTTTCTCATAAAGCAGTTGCATGAATTTTTAAGACGCCAGGACTATGATTTCTTGATGCTAAAAACCTACGAAATGTTAAAAAATTGCTTGAACTCAGTTTCTGTTTTGTCGGTTTGGTGGAAATCCACCTTTAGAGTATGAATTGGAACAAAGTAATAGCCGAAAATTTCCAATTTTAAAAACCGTTACATATGCGCATGTTTTTGAACGAAAATTTGGTAAATATGCCGATTTTCCCACTACATCATTTAATCTTTGCGGATGACGTAATGTGCAAGTCAGTTTCAATAAACGTAGGTGATTATTTGAAAAAATATTGGTTTTTAAATATTTATCTTGCAAGTTTTTGTATAAGTACATTTTTGATGATTTACGAATTTTGGAAAATGTTTGTTTTTCAACCTCGAAAGCAAAATGCAATAAAAATCTTGGAGAATTATACCGATTGCGTCAGCATTTAGAGTTCAAGGAAAAAACTTAACAGTAAATCACTGATCCTTCTCTTTTTCTAAGCACAACCGTTCGCAACGATTTTCCTGTTGATATATAAATAAGCTTTACGCGATCATGCTTTATGTCCTTTACAAAATTCCGGTAAGGGTATTTTTTCACAGCGTCACTTTTTCTTCATTCTGATTTCCACCTAACGAACAAACGAATGAGTTACAAGCCTAGGAAATCTAATACGGTAGTTTTTAGAAATGGTTTTGGAACACTAACTAAATGAATCCAATAATGGCTACAATTTGGCGTCAAAATAAGTAAAACAATTTGAATAAAATTGTCACGTCTTTGAAATTCGTAAATAATTTCCACAATATTATTCCGTCATTGCAAGGCATTTCGATGACGAAAAACGTATAATTATATTTAGAGAGTAATTTTAGCGGTGTACCCGTTAATTAAACCTAAAATTCGGATTTATTCAGTCAGTGAGTTAGTTTTCTAATTAGCATGTGTGCCTATTCATCCACTTTCATTCAACTTGTAAGCATTACACCTGCAAATTACGGAACGGCATGCAAGCCCCCTTTTACAATATTATTATGATAAGCATCAAAATACATGTCTCACATTAGTTTGATCGATTCTAATAATTTCCATATTTTTGTTTACATTACGCTTTACCACGAACCCTGTGTTTTCGTTATGCTTTTGCCACTATGCCACTGTTTTCGAACTCTTGCACTAAAACGAAACCAACGAAGCAATTGAACGATAAATACGAAGCTAAAATATGAAATGATGAACTAATTTATTCTCTTTGCTTAAGTAACTATATACTAATAGTGTAAACTGTAAAGGAAAGTTAGTACTATTCCAGAATTAATTCTATGTAAAAATAGTAGTTCACGAGCGTGATAGTCAAGTGCTGCACATCGCGCGAGTGTAAAAAAAGTGAATGTTTTTCACACGAGTTAGGTACCCCCTGTTTTCTTTCGGCCACATTTTTTCATCGGAACATTAATAAAATGTTTATATAACGATTTTTGCCATGACACTGACTCAGACACTTGTCATGTTATATTTGAGAAGAAAGTGTGCGGAAAAGTGAGAAGTTTGTCACTTTTCATCACAGTTTCTTGTTTTGTTGCCTTAGTTATGACTTTACAGCTTTACTTTTTGATAGTGAATTTGGGTCGGGAAACAATTTTCTAACCCAGCGGTTCCCAACCTTTCTGGCTTGAGGAGCCTTTTTTTGAATCAACTCTTATGGCGGAGCCCCTTGGGCCTGCCATACTTAAAATTACAAGTAATTTGTAATTTTCCGAAAGTCCAAAAAGACATGCTTGATGATTTTAAAACGGGTACTGAACGTGTTTAGAGTGAACAAGAAACCATCCAGCGTAAATGAGAGTTTCATACATTTGACATCTCAAGCCGATCTAAAAATTGCGATTCAAAATCAAAGTCTTCCGGAGTTTTGGTTAAATTTACCGGACGAATGCAAACTCTTGTCCGAGAAAGCAAAATTAGTGTTGTTGTCTTTCTCAATCACATATCTCTGTGAATCAGGTATCTTCGATTTAGGCGGTTCCTATATTTTGTTTTGGTAGCTGCGTAGGCTGAGAATCCTGATTCACAGAGACATGTGGGTGAGAAAGGCAGCAACTCTAATTTTGCTTTCTCGGACAAGAATTTGCATTCGTCCGGTAAATTTAACCAAAACTCCGGAAGACTTTGATTTTCAAACGCAATTTTTATATAGGCTTGAGATGTCAAATCTGTAAGAATCTCATATCCTGCTGAATTTAAGCTTGATGGTTTGTTGTTCACGCTAAACATGTTTAGTACCTATTCAAAATTATCAAGCTATGGCTATGGCTTTGGGCTATGGGAAAATAAAAAAATTACTTACACGTACATAACTTGTCAAATTTTCATTCTGAAAGTATTTTTTACTCTTGGAGCGTCCGCGGAGCACGGGTTGGGAATCACTGGTCTAACCTATGGTGAAAGTGTGCCATTTCATCGATGGATGTAGTAGGACAAGCAAATTTGTAGAATTGACATGTGTGAAATACATTATCATTTTCAAATCGAAAGAGAGTCTAAACTATTATGTTTGGTTAAACTATTGGCAAGCCTCATTAATTTGAATCAACCTTCAAAACAAAATACAACAAGTTCCTCTTAATGTTGAATTAATAAGCAAGCAAGCAACCAAACAAACATGGAACTGGTTGATGGATGCGGATATTGATTAAGTTAAATATCGAAATGCGATTGTTAATTAGCGCAATCGAACATGTTTAAATCCCAGTTGTAATGTACCTAATGAGTGTAGTTACGTTACAATTTGTAGCGTTTAATTAGTTTGAGTGGATGAGTTTGATTTTTGATATCCGCTGTAAACGTAAACTGTTAAGAGTTGGTGCAAAGTATTAATGTCATATAAAAAAAAATTGGGTACAAACAGTATAATGAATACAGAGTGTTTGGTAACTCGTGGTCCAAAGAGAAATTCCAGATTCGACTTCGAATTTTGGTTCGATTTTTTTTTTCATATTTTGCTTCGTTTACGAGAAACTTTCAACTATTAGAACACAAAAAATGTTAATACAGACCATCTACTTAAAATCAAAACAGTGTCTGACAATTAATCTGGCGATTGCCATTTTTTTGACAATTTTATTGGTTACGTTCAACAAATTTAATATTAATAAAGATTAAAAACATGGAACCACTTTTTGAGCATTTCAACGTTTATTGCAACAAATGACTAGAAACTTATACTTTGTTACATTGTTTGAGGCAATGCCTTGATTCGTTGCTCATAATTATGTGGCCCGTATTAAAATTTTTGTTCTAAAATTTGAAAGTCGAATTTTTCGTAAATAAAGCAAAATTTGAAAAAAGTTGTGTCGTAACTTCGAACCAAAATTCGACGGGGAATCTGGAATTTCTCTTTGGGCCACGAGTTACCAAACACCATGTATACAATTTTAATTGGTTTAATTAAAATTTATTAGTTGTCAAATTGGAAAAAAGTAATTTCACATTATTGTATTATTTATCTAAAATACCTTGGTATTTTTCCTTTATCCTGTGTATTTCTACGTAAATATATTTTGTTCAACGATTTTGTTGGAGAAAGTATCTGAGAAGTGCCGACGTGTTAATTGAATTAAAACTGTAGACCATCGATTTCATCAGTATGAGAAGCATCATCGCTAGTTTTAGCAGGTATACGAAGTTGTTGCAAGTTTATCAATTACTAGTTTCTCCTTAGTTTTGATATGACTGTGAAATTGGAAGTTTTATTAGTTATTACAGCGAAGTCGTTTAGTTTTACGCAGAGAGAGTTTCTTGACTTCGTTTCTTCATCACTTTTTATGTTTTAACTGATGGTCATAATTCGACATGACGACCAAATACTTGTTTCTGTTCCTTTTCCTGTACAAGTATTATATCCGTCTTGTCTGTGTTTAGGCAATAAATAAGGGCACTCAAAACAGTATCCACTTCATTTTGAGAGCTAGCGTTTGCCTAAAGTTGAGTCAAGTTTTGTGGAGTTAAAAATGGACAAAGTTGCATGTTTCAACCCATCATGGCTTGTGGTTCGTATATTGCTAGGAAAAAAGTGCACGAACGGGTAATTAATATATGTTAATCCTTCCATTAACGAAAGCATGTTCGTATATTTCAGAAAGCTTCATGTAGTCGGGTTGCTGCAAAGCACTCCTCATAATAGCAAAAACCAACATAATTCCTATCGTATCAAAAGTTTAACTGAACGTGGAAGTAAATCATTATTCACGAATTGTGACCCAATTTATTAAATTACAGCATGCGAAAAGTCCGTGTTCGCCTGCGTCCTTTAAAACGTAAATTAGTTAGGGTCTGCCGAAAACTGTTATCATTTCGGCATTCAGATGTGTTAATTGCTATAAAACTTGGCCCGAATTTCTAATGCACAAAAGATTTTTCATGCGGCCCCACTCATTTTCGTCAGTCATCATCGTCACCGTTGTTTCATTCGTTCGTTTGTTCGTTTAAACGACTCTCTCCTTCCCATTTTGCTTTTTTTACGTTTATGCATAATTACGTGCGAATAAAGTGAATTAGTATTGTATTTCCGGACGAAAGAGCGAACGCCGTCGTCGCACCATCTAGTTTAGCACTCTCAATGATCGTAAAGAATAGTCATTTTGTGAAAAGTTTTTCGCCGAATTTCCTCTGATGGTTAATTGTCTTGGTATTTACAATATTTCGTTAGTCGCTTCAATTTAATGGCAAGCCTTCGTTACTGTAGAATAGAACGAAAACACTTTGTAACGGAAAAATATAAAGAAAAAACGACCAACAAATGCAATAATAAACATATATAGTCTCGTTCATTATCCGAATCAGGAAATGGTCGCAATAATAAAATTCGTTTTATACGAAAACGTTACCGGAGCAATTCGGTTTATAAAAACAAAAATAGACGTGTTGATACTAAAGCGAAGAGTGCGCATGGCACAATAATAAAATCAAATCCTTAGTGTGGACTCCCTTGGTCGCACTGGGGAAAAAGTCAGTTGTCGGTTATGCATTCTAATTGATGTCGGTCCTTCGTTCTCATAGACCTACAACTATGGTATTTTAGTTACTTGAGGAGCAGTCTTCCACTAAGAAGTACGTTGCTAAAATATTAAGTACCTGAACATTCCGGAGAATGTCATAAAACGTGTATACCGCACACAAGAAATGTCGAGGTCAAGTTTTAATCTCGGTAAAGACAGCCGAGCCAAATTGGAGATTTCGTGGTAACTTAGGGGGAATTTTACTTCCCGGTCCTGCATGGAGAAACTTTGTACGAGATTTCATTTCATCATGCCTGACAGTTCGTTTTCTCTTCCAGAGACCAATCCTTCAGTTGCAAACAAATACTCTTCGCATTATCAGAATAAATGCGTTTTAATTCATTTCCACTAATTAATTTTACTTTTCGAATGTTTTGTAGTAAATTTATTCCTTGTGACGCGGAAACAGGAACTCTTTTTAACCCGTTTATCTCATTTCGTGCGTTAAATGTATTTTAAATACAATAATTAATTTTTTTCTACCTAATGCTAGCTTAAGCTGAAATAATTGAAAACGAATGGTTGTAATGCAGTTTTGTGTACCTATACCGAAAATAATTCTATGGAAAGACTTTAAGGAAATGTAGCAAAAAGTGCTGTATTATTCCAGCCCATCATTTAAACAAATTTCATTTTTATTGTTCGAACGAGAGTCGGAGAGCAAGCTTTCTGATTATTATGTTGCCATAAATGAAATTCATTGCTATCACTCTTATATAACAGAAAACAAAAGGTCCAATCTTCTTAATTGTTTCTGTTAAATATCCGAAGAAATTGCGAATGGCCATGAGTTAGTGTTCAGAAAAAGGATAATGGCATTCTTTTAAGTCGTTTCCTTTATTTCAGTTCATATTCTCACTGATAAAGAAGGGGGGACCCAATTTTCATGTGCTATCGCCTCGGATCATTGGCTCATTCACCTTGTCCAGGATTGCAATATTGAATACACCGTGATCGTTAATAACTGACCACTATTCTCATTTACCTCGGAAAATGCACTGGTTTCATTAATATTTATTTACCCTGGTAATCTTATTCACCATCTGTCATTAACCCTTTAAAATCAATCGTTTTAAAAATAAATATCAACAAAATTATAATTTAAATGTCTCTTTAGGCTTTAATCAGATTTTAGCGATTAATTAACTTCAACAATGTAACTAATTTAAATATAAATAGGAATATTGCATGAAAGAGAAACATATTATCAATTTTAATTATTTTGAAAGGGAAAATAGTTCGATAAAAAACACCGGTTTATTTTATAACTATTTTATGATGAATTAAAGTCGTGAATGAACCAATTAAAAACTGAGCATTTTCATTATCAAAGTACAAAGCCTAACGAACATATATGATGCACAATGCCGAATGCAATTTGTGAATTACAAAAAAGATAATAATCTTCCTTTCACCCATAATTTCTTGTTAACGGTTGTAGTGAGCAATTGAGTTGTTGCGATGAAATTATATTATAGGATTAACCTTGATGCTATAATCATCATAATAAAAGTTTGTGTTTTGGAGGTGGCGGATTGTGGCAGGGGTTCTTTCTCTGTCTTCTGGGGACAAACAATGCCGCATAGCGCGGTGAAAACGGTCGGTCGTGTCGATATTATGGTTTTGTAGCCTGTTGTCGGCTAAACTTTCAAAGTGGGTACTTCAAAATGTATAAACTGCGTCGTTGATTCGAACTCGATGAGTTAGTTGTCCTTCTCCGCGAGTAGCTCTGGTAGCTCGACATCAATAGCTTGATGATTATGTTTATACGATTCGCTCACACAGAAAGCTTGTACGAAATAATAATACTCTCTTTGGTCCAACGTGCTAAATTATTCGCACCGGCTTTGAATTTAATTGAAACATTCCAGAAAGCTTCGCGGGAAAGTACTTCAGCATTGGGCATTCGTTATGTTTTGCTAAATATTTGGCTGTCAAGTAACCGCAACGAACGGCTTCGCCAGATTATATTCCTAAGGTTCCACTTAATATTTGCTAATTGCTATTTATGCTTAACAGTACTTTGCATTTTAATACCGTCGTCGTGGATAAACTTACACAGGTGTGCGTATCTCCTACTAGACTAGCCCGCAACTCCTCCTAAATCTTCATTTACATCTAAACTCGCTTAGGAGTTTAATGATTTTTATAAAAGCGCAAGCAATTTCGCTGTAGCCGTATATGTAGTGGAAATAAAATGGTTTTTATTTTTATGGAAGCAATGTAGCCAAATGTTATTAAACATGAACGGGGAAAATTCTACAGCTAGATGCAATTTGTTGTAGCAACAAATCACAATTATTCGTCGCTAAATAATTATTTTTATTCAAAAACCGTTGTTGTATGCTGTATAAATGAATTCGCTCTACAAATTCGTGCGAATTATTATTAATTATAGGTATACTTGTTAAATATAATGTAAACTCATATTTTTTATTATTTTACTTATCGCATAACCGGGATAACTATTAATTGGTACACGCAATATTCATGCAAACGAACATTTAAATACTATGCGTATACAGAATATTCATTTATAGAGTGGCCATGGAGATTCACATGTTAAAAACTTTAGGTCGTGTTAATGGGTCTCCTGCGCAATAGTTTGCAAAGAAAAAAATCACACTCATAATTTGGACCATTTTTAACTCATTCTGATAATTATTAATACCGCCCATGGTCCGATTGCTTAAGAAAAAAATTATAAAAACTAAAAATAAATTGAAAATTTATCCTAGACAACCACATTAACATCAATATTTTATTGATCTGAGTAAATGTATGCAACCCATTTTGCTGCAATGTTATTTTCAATTTTTTTACTTTATAAAAAAAAAAATTTCTTTAGTAATCAGATCATGACCGATATTAAAAATGGATAGAAGGAGTTAAAAATGGTCCAAAGTAAAAGTGTGATTTTTTTCTTTGCAAACTTTGGCGCAGGAGACCCATTAACATGACTTAAAGTTTTAACATGTAAATCTCCATGGCCACTCGATAAATGAATATTCTGTATACGCGTGTTGCGGTATAATAATGATACCGAAATGAAATGAATGTCATTTCCACTACACGTTCCCTTCCACGGAAAGTGAAGATTGTACAGACATTTTATGATATCAAAACCTAATCAATGTCATTTCCACTTTCCGATAAAAATTACTTTTATGATTGACGTTTTCTACGAAATCGTAGTTGATATGCTCTAGGAATTTAAAATGTATTAAAAAAATTTACATTAATTTTTTATATAGGTATGTAAAGTATCTATAAAAGCAAAATCCGCCACTGATTGACCCTATCATAATATTTTTGATGTTTAATTACTCTGAAAATAACGATGAAAATGCGTTTTAATTTGTTACAATATTGATTTTAAATCTGAAATATTTTTAATAACAACGGTTGAAAATTTTAATGTGGTCGTATATACACATGTTTGCACCAACTCAACCCGGGCATATAGATTTTGTTAGAACATGGTGAAATGACCCTGTTTTAGGCGCTCTTTTCATCAAAACGTCAAAACGCAGAGAGCGTGGATTCGCACTACTTAATATTAATAATTCTAAGGGATAATCCCAGTGCCTTTGAATGAATATGATGTGTTTTATTTTTATTCCTTTTGAATGCCAAAGCAAACGCAAATGTTGAGAGCAAAGTGAAGACCGCATGCATGTATATAAGTTACAGTACTCTGTGTAGCTGTTGTGCACCATTTCCAATGAATTCGAGTAAACATAATATTAAGATTAACAAAATACGATGTCATGCTTATGGGCAAGGAGCGAAGGAGTAGATGTGCAAACGAGAATAGGAAGTATAAAACTTTTCCCATATATTATTTGCATGCATAAAGGAAAACTATAACAACTGCAGGCCGATTAAATTTCGATTTTTCAAGATTTTCTTCTTTTCACATTCTGGTTAGTTCTAGGTTTACGATTTTGATTCCAAGCGATTGAAAATTCAGATATTTTAGAGAATCAAAACAACTTTTTAGAAATTTTCATTCGTGATAAATTATTCTCGTTATACCTATAATGATTGGGAGACTATTAAATCAACAATATTTTCCATAAACACATATTTTCCATGCTAGTTTATAAAAAAAAACGCATATCTTTGTGATTGTTAGAGCAAAAAATGTAACGTTTAGAATGTGCATATGAAAATGAACTATGTTTTCTAATATTTCAACAATTTTGAATAAAAGAAACACCACTTCAATGATTTAATATTTAGCCAAGCATCGTCGTATTTTGCATTTTATTCAGCAATTCCTCAGACTCAAAACATTCCAGGTTTGTAGATTTTTGAACAATTGCTTTGATTTTCTTCGCATCGATTGTCGTCGGGAATATTGTATTTTTAAACATTCCGTAGCGCAAGTGCACAAATATACAATGCGTTGGTCCCATACGCTTTTTCTTGCCCCCCCCCCCCCCCCCCCCCCCCAACAAAAAAAAAAAATACCATTTTTTCCCCCCACCCCCACCACCACAGAGTGAACAAGAAAACACAA
>JARJEB010015191.1:0-11622 GCA_030264535.1 Liometoxenus newtonarum | reverse complement strand
GAGAAGCAACTGCATTAGAAAAAACCGCTCGCATTGCTTCTCAAATTTTTTCCATGGCAACGATACACTCATGTGACAATCAGTTTATCCGATAAAAAATTAACCTCTTGTGTAATTACCCCCGAATAATTGTGGCCATTAATAATCGACGAAAGTTTATTTTATTCTAAGTGCATGTACCTACAAATAGAGAAAGATGTTGTTGCAATAGTTTAATCATAATATGTCATTTTGTTGGTTCCTATTGTGCTATTGTTAAATTTGTTGGAACAACTTTCTTCAGGTTCTGGTAATTTGGATATTCTGTCTCACTATGAAGTATGAATAGCTTCCATAGTTCCATTTCCTGCAGCCTTACATTTTCTTCATTTATTCAAATTTTGCCAGTATGTTCTTGATCATTGTGGAAAAAATCTTGATTTTAAATAATATCGTTGGTTCAACTTCAAATCTTTTCATGTTTTGAAGATGTAAATCAGGTTCTTGTCTTAATCTCGTTTTTAATTTTTCCTAAAACAATGAGTATAGGTAGTTATCAATAAATTTATATGAGTACCCAGTGTAAATACGATTTTATTGGTAGACAATATTTGTCTACGCGTTTCGTATATTTTAATAAGTTTTACAAATAATAATTAATATTCATGTTGGTAATGCTTATGTGACTTGGGTATGGGTTAGTGAGTTATGTATATACCTGTTAAGCGTTCATTCGTCCATTAAAGTCACTATAATAAGCAATCAACTAACTTGAAATTGCTACCTAAATCTTTATAAAAACTAGCTTTATATTCCTACTTATACAGGATGTCTATAAATTCGTGAATTAGCTTTTGGTACAGTGTTTTTCTTTAGACAATTCCGAAGCGAACATCTTTTGACTCACGAGGCCATTGAAGATGCGAATTTCGGCAAAGAAATTAGCAATTTGCTCGCAAATTATTGCATACAGGGCTTTCATTAAAAAACGCTGAGACATTTGTGAAGTTGCGATTGCGACCAAGTATGGTTTACTTTAAGAAAACACTGTTTTTGTTGATGCTACAAAATCGCGTACGTTATGCATGCCTTGCATGTATTTACAACCAGAGAATCTAAGTTAGAAAATGATAGGAGAAAAATAGATAAGTCGTGTTGTCAAGAGCTTCGGTATTTATCACGTCTACTTACAATCTACGTTGATACCATTGTTCTTTATGTATTAAATGTTCTGTAATGTTGAATTAATAAAGAATATACTCTGGTTGCATAGTACATATTGCTCTAACAGGTTATGGGCCCAGAATAAAACTCAATACTTATCTTAAGTTTATTCACGATTCAAATTTATTCATTTACTGTAGGGGAAGTGATACCCCCATCACTCCATGACAACGTTGGAATATGTACCGTTTCTTTTATTGCCTCCTGGAAGGCTCATGAAGACTAATCCAACATTTTCGTATAAAGATTTTCCCTTCAGAATAATCCAAAGAAGAACACCACCACAAGCTACCTAATTCACAAATTTATACACACCCTGTATATACCTACAAATACAACAATGCCGGTAACTACTCGTAATATTTAGTCATCTATATACTTAGTACTCGGTAGACGTAAGCGTAAGTTGTAATATAACGAATGCTAGACAAAACCGTTGAAAGGTTGACAAATATACATAGTTAATGTACCAGCGCCGAAGCACGTTACATTTCTTCATTTCCTTATCAACCTTTCTTTCGCTTTTTCGTAATAAGTTTCTTGTTTATATATAGGTATACCTACTTGTTGGTTAAATAATAACTGTCGCTTTAATTCAAGTACGCACACATGTAATCTAGAAAACTTATTACTACTAAACCGTATAAGTAGGTATTATGAATTGCTTGCTATTAATTATAGGTAAGTATATGTATAGTTCTAGATTAGTAAAAATGTTATATAAATTATATATTGTAATTGTACACGTATGCATTTATAGCCCGTACCGTATTCTCTTTCTTTTTACCGACGAGCATTTTGAGCCAAACTTATGCTATAAATGCATACAATCTATGCTCTTATAAGGAGAGCGTTCAGAATGAATAGATTAGCTCCTTACCTAAAATACTATTTCTATAATTCTGAACGCTCTCCTGACGTTGACTCGAACCAGCTCAAAATGAGGCTGCAAAAGACCATGGCCGCAGGTATATGAGGCTAGTCAGTGAAATATAAAAAAAACTTTGAATTCAGTCACTGGGATTGCGAAAGGACTTGCTCTATGTATAAACATTCATTGCCCAATTTTTATTTAGTTGCTAACAGTCATATAGGTATTTGAAGTTATTAGATGCTAAATATGAATATTTAATCATTAATTTGCCGTAATTTTATTACTGCTGATGCAATTTATTTGTGTTGTAAAATTAACAATAGACGTTATTCGAATGAACTAATTCATTATGGAAAAATTTCAACTTTTTATTCTCTTTTTCTCATTTCTTTTCATTTTACATTGTGTTATTTCATAAGATTTCCAAAGATCATATCACATTGATAGATTTTTAATATGTATTTATATTTTCTTAAGGAATCTACACACGCTCCGAATATTACTCCGACTTGCCTGTGCAGTCCTAGGTACATCGCAGTCCGCTTGTGCGAGCGCATATTGATATTACGTTTACACAAATTGACAAGTCGGAACGTGTGTAGGCAAAACTCTCGATGATAGTTTTTTTGAGAACATATAGCAGCTAAATAAAGCGCACTTAATAAAAGGACTTGTTGAGTATTGCTTACTTTTACTAACATAAATTTTGAATTTTATTTTTTCACACGTATCAAAAACCTGTATAGTGTGGAGACAGTATCCAATTCAGTCAAAACTGCACGAATTTGGCCTGCGCAGGCAAATCCGAGTAAAAGCCGGAGCGTGTGTAGGGGCCTTAACGATATATTGATTTTTCTATGCTTGATGTGATCATTCGAGTGTAACTTTTATTTGGTAATAACTAGACTGTTCGTGGTTGAACGGATTTGTCTTGACATGAAAAGATTTTTTCAGATTTTATGATTACAAGCCTTAGCGTATCAGAAATGCGTTGCTAATGCGTAAACAAAATCATTTTAACTTATAGTTTATTATAAAAAATTCAGAATTTTGAGACGCATTTACAGTATATTATTCAATAAGCCCATAATGCAGGCTATTATACGCGAGGGCAAGTTTACGTAACGAGGCGAAGCGAAGCGAGCCGAGTGTAGTTGTCATCATATCAAAAGCCTTTCAAAACGATGCAGCAGTCTCGCACAAACATTAAATAATAAGTGATTGTGTTTACAATACTCCCACTTGACAAAATGCAAAATCAAAATGCATAATGCATATTTAGGATAAAGGCATGTAGCAACGCAAGGTGCATAGAACCAATTGTTTTATTTATGTTTAAATGCATTCAAAAGGAATTGTGATTGTATCGATCAAAAAAACATAATTGAATGCAATCCCGAAAACAATGTCAAAAGAATTCCGAAACCAGATTCTTAAAAATATATCAAAAATTCATACAATATTCTGTTCCAAGAATGAATGTTACAACAATCGAACAATGATAAATAAATTACGAGAATCGAGAACCCGCTTAATACAAGTCGAAAAATACGGTACGGGACACCGCACAACTTTCCGACACTTAGTGTAACACAATCGTGCGTATTTCATTAGTTCGATGAGTGAATAAGAAGCTGCAATTACAACAGGTATAATAATGATTGATATTTATATCAGTAAATTTCTGTGCAATTTCCACATTCCAATCAGAAATTTCGGGTTCTACGAAATCGTAATGTGTATGGTCGGAAAATTGTGCGATGCGAATCCGTACCGATTTATTACAATTGTTCTGTAAAGAATTTAAATTTTTTGTTTGATTTGCTTGTAAGTTAATTTTATACCAATTGTTTTTTCCAATTTTTCAAAATGTTATCTATTACTTACATACTCATATTTTGTTGTTGCAGAATGATGAAAAAACCTCCTGGACTGTGGCTCCTACTATCAGCAGGTACGTCAAAGTATTAAATCAATCATTTAAAAGATTTATTTTTATAATAACTAAAGAATGAATAAAATTGACAAAAAAATATTTAAAAGTGTAAAAGTACTAATTATTTCGAACGAATTCATTAAACAAAACAAAAAGTATTAAAATAAGGAAAAATATAGTTATTATCGAAAATATTAACTATTAAGTGGTTAAGTTCAATATTCAAATTATTGACAGTCAAAAGAGTTGAATTTTCGTATACCTACTTAATGTTTTTATTTAGGTAGAACCGTAGAAGGTGAAAATCAAGTGTCAATTGCTCAAGAAATTCCAATAGAAATTTCATTAAATGTATTTCTAAATGTTTACTAAATGTTAGCAGACGCGTGTACATGACTTAATTGGTAATTTATTTAATTGCTCAATCGGTAATTCAAATTCAAAATACAAAATTAAATCGCATTAACCATAAATTTAAGTTATTTCATATGTAATTCCAGAAAACCTTAAGGACAGTTTATGATTATTATAACATAAGAATTTAACTTATGAAATAATCCATAAGATTTACATATTAGACTCTCGGCGCATGATTAATGACATAATATAAGCAATAATATTGAACAAGGACGCATGCTAGAAGTCAAAAATTAACGTCAAAAATAAAGGCAATCTCAGTCAATATTTCCATCACCATGGCATACATAGTTGTTGAACAGTTGCTGGCTCATCTTCAACCTAATTGGCTAGCAATAGGAAGTATTCCATAAAGGACGGTTTATGAATGACATAATATTAACGTAGGATTGAATCATAAACCGTAACATGACGACTCAAATACTTGAACTATTTATGTTGTATCCTATGTTAATTTATGTCAATCATAAACCGTCCTTAAGAAATGAGAGTTTGCGAACTTCTGTGTCAAGCGCTTATGTCAAGGGATTAATTCCATAATCGTAATCATAAACCGTAACATGGCAACTCAAATACTTCAAATATTTATTTTATATCCTATGTTAATTTATGTCAATCATAAACCGACCTTTATTTGACTTGTTTTATTTTCTTATAAATTAACTAATTTTCTTGAATATATTTAATATTCAGTCTTTTTGAAATTAAAAATTTCATTCGGTTTTTGTGTTTAGCTAAACAGATCGAGATAATACTATAAATAAATTTCATTTTCATTTTTTAATTTATACTTTGAGTGCGTAGTCTATTTCTCTATTTTCTATTCGATCACTTTCCTTTCGCGCTCGTTCTCGTCTCGTGCCATTCGAAGTAAAGTTACAAAAACCAAATCGAAAATCGAAAATGTAAAGTACGTATACCTTATACTCGACATAGATTAAAGAAAATGCATGTACGAAACAAATGAAGAAAGACTCATAAGATTAACCGCTTTACAAAGTGATAATGATCGTATAAACTTAAACGCAGGCATTGATGGAAGTACGCAGTGATTAAAAATGGATGACATCTAACATTGGTTGACAACTGACAGTAATTCAAAAAATAATATGCTAAATATCATTGGTTGTCATTCATTTTGAATCACTCTGTAGATGTAATAGTATAATAATTACAAAACTTGTTATTGCTAGTTGCTCTTGCCTTGATATCGATTGTGCTTGTTTTATACACAGTGAGTCTGATTTGATTTAATCCGACTTTTCATGAAATGTGTTGAATGACACAACAAAAATTTCGCTTCAAATTGTAGAGCAAATTTCAAGATGCGACAAATAAATACAGCGTGAGAATCAGTTCGACATTTAAATTTCTAATATTGGAATATTTCAAAGCAAATTGGCAAAAATCGTGCGATCGTGTAATGAAATTTTATTCTGATATGAATCGGACAAACTATGTAACAATTCATATAACTTTTGGATTGGCTTCATTGAAATTCGCGTTTCGCTTATTTTGATCGCGCATATTTTATTACTCCACGACGAAGTGAAAGACATGCATTTCGAAATAAGAACGTTGTGCAGAGCGTAAATAATAATCTACAAGCTCCAGTCAGTGGCAGTATCATTAATTAACGAATAAATATTGATTAATTAAGTATTAATAAGATAGTAAATTTAATTAAGATATTAAATTCATAAATGTTATGCAAACGCGATTTTATGTTTTCGCATAATAACCATTGGAAATAAGCAAAAACATTGTATTATAATAGAGCATTGCTGCTTATTTCCCCTGGCGCTGAATATTAAGCGGCGAAACTTGAAACTAAAAAAAACCAAGCACAACTAAAGCACGCCGAAGCAAGTTTCTATTATTGTCGTTTTGCCATCAGCGCCAGGGGAATGTCCTATTTGTCTCTCAGAAAGGCACGATTTGCCCTCTCTCATTAATCACTGCAATTTATGTAAGATTGATCGCGTATATTCGTAGATCATTTAAAGTTCAACAAGATTTAACAAATTTGCAGTGACCGATCCAACTTATCTATATGATTTAAAATCTCGAAAGAACCCGAAGAATTCCGACCATAGCTCGATGTGAATCGCCCGCCATATTGTTTCACTTGTCAGTTATCGCTTCGGTTTACCGCAAATAAAAATTAATCAATAGTTCAAAATGTGGCACGAGCCAGGAAAATTAATTCTGGCGGTAGTGGAGTATTTGTGTCAGATAGGTGGTGCTAGTGGTACGTTGATGTAAATTTATGAGTTTTAACTCCAGCGATAGGTGGCTCTAGTGAGTAGAACTAGCCGTGGTGACTTTTTTTGACATTTTAGTAACTAGATTTGGTGACTTTTTGACATTTGAGTAACTAGATCACTGCTAAAAAGTGGAAAGCTTGTCTATTGGTTATTACGTCACTTTTCGCCAACATTCCTGAGAAACAAAATCCCACCCCTGGTTAGTCTTGTTTACTGAAAACTGAAAACTCTATATAAGATGCCGTATCCGTTGCAATTCAAATGAGCCACCGAAAATTTCCAACATTCCTGTTGTTATCACAACAAACCCTGCATCTACATAACTTCACCGAAAATTCCTACCGCTTTAAAGGTACAAGTTTGCTTCGCCTTCGGATAAGCGTATAACTTAGTTAACTAACTATGCTTTACAGGCGAATGGAGGGCAGGGACATCAAACATTGTTTCCGTATTCACTTTTTCTGTTTGGGGAACGCATGTAAATGTTGAACGTATATTGAAACTTCCGAATGTTACACTACCAATTGTGAATCTTCCCAAACCAGCAGCAGCTGCTTTGCTTATATAATGTCGACTAAAATTATCTAATGCTGAAATTTGGCATCAGTCAGTCAACTGTAAGATATCCAGTGGTAGGGGGATATGGGGGTTAGAACCCCCCATTCGCTCTTTCAAATACGTATACATTACAAACACAAACTATAAAAAATAATCTTTTTTTTTTTTTGAAAAAATAGTAATGATGGATACGCCCTGTAAGATATCTCTAGTTTTATTCATTATCATTTAATTCTAGCAGTGCTCAATTCTCATGTGTTCACCAATATCGAACTATTCAGGGAAAGTAACGGTATCGGAAACTTTAGGAGCGCTTACACTTAACAATTACGTTGAATGGATGATGGATTGTACAGGTGATCAAGTTTTACAGTTTCTGGATACTATTTTTTATACAGGGAGAGAAAATATGTGATCCTTTGAAGCAGCTAAAACAATGCTAATATTATTTGCTGAATACTGATGCTAATTTAATAAGTTTTGATGAAACAAGCTCAAACTTGTGGCTTTGGAATTGTTTGCTTCCTATTTACTTCCTATTAGGTCAAAATTTATGCATGTTTAACATCACGTACAACAGTGCAAGAAATCACCGGTGGCAGTTTGGGACTCCATAATAACTATTCCCCTTATGTAAGTACATGCAGATGTTGTTTGTAAATTTGTTGTAAGTTACACAGTTACACGAAACACAACTACGGGTCTAACAGGACTAATTACTCTTCCAAAATTTCTGCCTAGAATCTAAGTGGAGTGGTCAAAATAATATTCAGTAATTTACTTAAAAATTTAATTCAAACCAAAAGAATAAGCTGGTTTAGGAAACTAATGGAATCAAGAAAAATATTCAAGTCTAATTTTTCCTAGATTCGTGGAGCTTCGTTGAGCTAAAGCGGCCCATACACTTTCAACCTAGTCGTCAACCTTGTCCTCAACTAGGTTGGAGTTGTTGCCCACATACATGTCAACCAAATTGATAAACTTCAGTTTTATTTTGGTCTTCCCACATGTTTTTACAAGTTGACAGCACAATACCCAAAAAAAACAACTAATGTTTACAAGCATGTCGTCAACCGTGCCACACATGTCTCAACCTGGTCGCCAACATCAGGCTCCGCCCACCAAAAATCCAAACCACTTTGAATTTCTTCAACTTGGCACTCAACATCGCACTTTGAGGAATAGGTTGAAAATGTATGGGCCGGTTTAGGTACAAAATCGGTTTTGTGGTCTGATTACCTTTGACACCTTTGCTTGTAGGCCAAAATGTATAACTGTTTTAAAATTGTATTAATGCAGTTTGATAGATTACGAGTATTTTCGTGGAACTCTGTACGATCGCGAAACTTATTTTGATCGGAAAGTGAAAATTACGTGGATTACATTTTGATATCACAAAATTTCTGTATAATTTCTTCTTACCAATCAAAATTAGTTTCGCGATCGTAGAGTTCAGTGCATATGATCAGAAAGTTGTGTAGTGCGAACTCGTACCGATTTATTGAAGATAAAAAACAGAGTATGGGGAAACCCTCATCCTTCAGGAATCCCGGTCGCTACCATCTAACTAAGTTACTACATGCGAACAGGAATACTAACTTTGTGTATCTAAACTGTTAATACGGTAAATACTTGAAATTGGGATGCCATATGCGTTTCTCAAGTTTGGATTCACTGATTTACTGAATTAAATCTGGATCTGACTTTTTGTTTTGAAACAAAAACCAAAAGTCACGATTTCAATGCTTTTGCACAATTTGTAAAATCAAAATAAATCGAACTTGTTGTATCATATAATGAGAATTTGAAATTAAGGTCCATATAATGGATTCTCATATCGCAACGGGACAAGGAAAAGCACTCCCCAAAGCTTCATCATCTCATAATTTATTCAATATAATTGCAAGCAGACTAGGCCAGGCGTTGTTATTACGGATCTACCGGTTCCGCCGACAGAGACGCGTAGCGGTAACATATTTATAAGAAACTAGACGAACTACTATATTAATTTAGTCACAAAGGTAAAGGGATAGGTTAGACTAAAGTCTCGAGGGTATAGAGCGTATAGAGGGTATAGAGCGCACTCAAATTACACTTTTGACATTTTAACGTCATGACAAACAAAAAATTATGCATCCTCCGAACTTTTTTATTAGAGAGAGCTGGCTGCACGCAATAGGCAACCAGGCATGCGTTCTCTTTCGTGTCCATTCGCATTAACTGGTTCACAATCGGTTTGACGGCTGCCAGCGATTCAGCTAGTCAACTCGGGCGCCGCGCCTGCCGTTTGCCACGCAGTCGTCTAATTGTACGGACATAGGCCGTTATCCGGCATGGGATCGAAGGCATGCCCGTGGTCTGCGACTGCCGAACTGCTTCGGAGTCACGCCTGCTGCTGTAAGTAAGACAATAACCCTTCCGAGCAAACGGTAGATATATTTACATTTTTCGCAGCTGGTTTCGACTCAGCATACCGTTATGCTGAGTATTTACTTAAAAAGTACTTTTCGCTATGAAATTGTACTTTTCGAATTATAATTATGTTCTTTTTAAATACCCCTTTTAACCAACCGAAAAATTGACGAATTGCATTTGCAAAATTATGCACAATATGAAAATTTTGATAAAACATATTGTGCACAGCAACGATTTTCCATAGGTAAGTATATGAATTATTTTCATTTTTTTAAGGAGAATTCTAAAAATAGATATACACACCATGACTGTGTCTCATGAATATTCAATGACATTTTACTCTTTAACTACCGTCCTGGACTTTGCACGAAACAGACTCTCTATAGCAAATATATGTATGTATGCAACTATACAAACACATATAAGTAATATCTTTGATCCTTCTTATTAACAATTATAATTTTCGTGCAACGCTTGTAATATTAGAATTACTCCGGAAACAAAGCAAAACGACTAATATCTCTCCAGTCACTATATGAAACAATTCTACAGCGCTTCTAAGCAAACCTGAGCCCTGGCAAATATGTGAACTAAATTAAACATCTTTACGCTAACCAACCGCTGAGTGTTATTTTGAGATGGATACTCAATAATAAAATCATGAGATTTCATGCCCACCAGAACTCATTTTTTTTTTGGTAGGTGGGAGAATCCTGCATAGGATAACTACTGACTCCCGTCAGTAGCCAATGTCAGCCTCTTACATACTAAACTCCCACCTAAATAGCTATCGTCGGAAAAAGATCCATGGATAGGAAGCCTGGTGGCGCCTCTGCCGTAGAAAGGGGAGGACCTAGATCAAAACTCATGTTTGGTTAGAAGGACTGTACTATGAAAATGTATTTTAAAAAACTATTTTTAGTTTCCCACTTTTTTATGTGGCATTAAAGAAAACAGCAAACGATTTTTTATCTGTCAAAAATATCACACATAAATTTATGTAGCTATAGTAAAGATTAAATTAAAGTTTCGGGTTGAAATAATAAATGATTGATAAGATGATAAGTTTTGTACTAATTACGCACGCATGATTTAATAGATTGGTGCCAGGTACCGTCGCATATATATATCGAAATCAAATATATCAAACTGAGAAACACTATACATATACAGGGTGTCATAAGACATTATTACAAAGCCCACAATTTTATTATTAAAATAATTCATCATTACACTATTACAGAGCAAAGGGTGGAGGGCCTGCTTCAACCATGAGCAGTGTGTCTGTGAGCGGAGCTCAAGGGAACGCGAATGGCAACGAACGAAAACGTGCGACGGGTTGCATATAGTCAGCAGCCAGCTTTGTCAAAACACATGGCCACAACTTAGTTATTAAAGTTGTTGTTTGGTTTTTTTTTGTTGGATCATTATGTATTTCTATACTAACAGTTGTAAGTCTTAAATGATTAATCCGAAAATAGCAAACATCAGGAAGTTGAAAAGTTTGCCCCGCAAAAATTCTAAACTCTGAATTCTGAATATTGTTTCTCATTACATACAGAAAGTGAAAGAAAAAGAAAACGAGCGTGCTTCTGACTTCTGAGGGCGGAAAAGTTTCGTTTGAGGAAATTGCCATTATGTTCGACACGGGAACAATTTAGTGCCGCCTTTCTATCGCATTTGAACTTTTTTTTTCTGCGAAACGATTTCTTACAAATACTTCAGCCATTTTCGGAAATTACAACACTTTTAATTTCACTTTGCTATGCAGACAAATATGCTGGATTAAAAGCATAGGCGTGCGCAGTAGATTTTATTAGGAAGTGCCCAAACCTAAAATGTAACAGATGTAGACAATATCTTTCCCATTTTACAAAATGAGGGCAAATAGATATATTAAATTAAATCTAATAAAATTAATTGAATAAAACGTTTTATAAGTTTATAAGATC
>JARJEB010015187.1:0-14490 GCA_030264535.1 Liometoxenus newtonarum | reverse complement strand
TGTCGTCTCTGAGTATTCGCGCCCTGCGATTCTGGTAATTAACTGTGTTCTTTGTAGATTCTTACTGGTTAACGTGCCTGCGAGCACGTGTTGCATTTTGAGGCGAATTTTCGCCGTTAACATCTTGTTGCCTCTTAATAAACACATCGCTTCATCCACCTAGACACCGCGTGCTGGTAGAGGAAGGCCCTCCACCCTCTGTTTCGTTACAACGTACATAAGTATGTGCAGAGTTTCGTTCCGTACGTTTGCCCGGAATTTTGTTCACACACACACACACACACACACACACACACACACACAATTTGAACACATTTTCATTTGAATAGATTGAATTGTTTATGTATACTATTGATTACACCAGTAATTATTATAGATATAAACACTTGTGTTAATTTTACTACCTTAACCTAGTTTTTAATCCGTCAAAGGATTGTTTGTTTGTTTGCTTGTTTGGCACCTCGAATTCACATGTTTGTTTACTTATAATCTACTAATTAATTTAAACATTTACTAGTATGTAGACACAAAGAGTAAGAAGACATCAAAAATAGAATTAGGCTATATAACATTCATTATCATATTTGTGCATAATACGAAGATAGTCATTTGTTTTCATTTATAATATTGGTACTTGATTAGTTTTGTTATTAAATTCAGAAAAATCTTAAGTTGATCAGTTTTCTATATAAAAAAATAAATTATTTTTGGGTCCACGGTATTTATGTTTTTTTTTTAAATTCTGGAACACCCAGTATATGTATATTTAAATTTTACCTACGTGTGTAAAAACACTTTTGATTGTGTTTCATTAATTGTCATGTTCTTCATGCACAAATATTCTGCTAATGTATTTTCTCGTTTTGTGGACTCGAATTTCAAACGTCTGAAAGCCATCCGAGGCATAATTGATGAATAACAAAAATATCGTATGCAAAACAACAACGTATCGGAAAGTTGACGATATTATCAATAAACAGACAATCGGAATAGGCAACAGAGTCCAGAAAACTAGGGCTAGAAAAAGATCGCGTCGATTTGAGCGTAATTCAATTGGTATCTTTTCATATACCCATGTTTGGCATGTCGTAAAGTCTTTGATCGTCCTTTCTTTTTCGTCCCATCGTTGTGCCAAAAAAGCTGCGAGAGATTCATCTGTCTTACCAAAATCATTTTGTTCATATCTAAAATGTTGAACTAGTAAGTTATGGCTCTGGAGAAAATTTAGTATTACCTTTTGAAATGAACTAAAATATGTTGCGGCAAGGTGCCGGTGATCAATGACTTTTCATTTTGGGGTACTCTGTCCACATATATTATGGTCACATCGTAGATGGCATCCAAGATTTTGCGTTCTATCATCTTCTTTGCCACAAAGCAAAAACCTGTTGTTCTTGGATGTAGGACATATTCATAATGCTGAAAACAAATGTAAATATATTTATTATGTTGGACCAATGATTTGGAGGAAATATAAATATTTCAAATAAGAGGGTATGCTCAATATAATTGCTTCCAACTCCAGGAAAAGAGACAGTAGTGAAGTAGAACGGCTACGGGGCCAAAATCCCATGTAATTTTAAAGCAGGGTAAAATCGCATAAAAAGTGGTGGGGGTAAAAGTGGGGATAAATCCGCAATGTATCCTCACTGAATTCCTCAATGTATCCTCATTACCCACAATGTATCCTCAATGTATCATTAATTGAGGACACATTGAGGGCACATTGAGGACACATTGAGGATACATTGAGGACACATTGAGGATACATTGAGGATACATTGAGGATACATTGAGGACACATTGAGGATACATTGAGAATACATTGAGGATAAATTGAGGATACATTGTGGATACATTGAGGATAAATTGAGGATACATTGAGGATACATTCAGGACACATTGAGGATACATTGAGGATACATTGAGGACACATTGAGGATACATTCAGGACACATTGAGGATACATTGAAGATACATTGAGGATAAATTGAGGACACATTGAGGATACATCGAGGATACATTGAGGATAAATTGAGGATACATTTAGGATACATTGAGTATACATTCAGGACACATTAAGAATACATTTAGGATACATTGAGGACACATTGAGGATACATTGAGGATACATTCAGGACACATTGAGGATACATTGAGGATACATTGAGGATAAATTGAGGATACATTGAGGATAAATTGAGGACACATTGAGGATACATTGAGGATACATTGAGGATAAATTGAGGATACATTTAGGATACATTGAGTATACATTCAGGACACATTAAGGATACATTGAGGATACATTGAGGACACATTGAGGATACATTGAGGATACATTGAGGACACATTGAGGACACATTGAGGACACATTGAGGACACATTGAGGATACATTGAGAATACATTGAGGACACATTGAGGATACATTGAGGATACATTGAGGATTAATCCCCACTTTTACCTCCACCACTTTTTAAGCGATTTTACCCTGCTTTAAAATTACATGGGATTTTGGCCCCGTACCCGTTCTACTTCACTACTTTCAAGATATATCCCATACTTACCGCAGATGGAAACGCAGATAGTGTGTTTTTGTCCTATATATTTTTAAAAGGTGTTTGATGTTTTTATATCTATATTTTTCTTGAGCCGAGCCGGTCAAGCTTAAAATGCAAAGAAATTCATTGAAATCTAACATCTCTACACAACACCAACCATCATGAAGTTTTCTTGTTCTTATGGTCTCTTCATTACACAATACACAATATTTACAATAGTGTGAACAGTGAACGGAATCTTTTTAGAATCCTTATTTAGAATTTGCATTAAGTTTTCACTTTGGTGATGCGGTGTCAAAGATGTAGAGTATACTTTCCGGCACTTTGATAAATGCGACTATAAACGATCACGATCGGACCGACCAAACCAGAAAGTTGTTGCGCTTATGTGAATGCGCCTATTGTAAGTATAAGTAAGTAAGTATCCATAAGTACAACGTATGATAATCTTATAAGCTTCACACAATAGACAGTTTGTTATTAAGCCATGCGTGCCTAAAAGATCGTTAGTTAGCAAAACACAACTATTGTCACCTATTGTGTTGGCAATAGGGTCTTAAGTACACCTCTAGACTCCACTTCGCATTACAAGCGCAATGCCAATGGCAAGATGGCAGCACCGAAATGCGATAAAGCCATCGATAAAATTTACACTGAGTACTTGAAGCGAAATACTTATGGAATTAAGTTGCGCTCAAAGAAAGTATATTTTTTTCTTTCTGCTTTTACCTTTTCAATTTACGCAAAATATACTTGATGATGTAAATTTGTCGAAAAGCAATTTAAATTTTTTATGTATAGGTATAAAGCGGCCCATACACTTTCACCGTAGTCGTCAACTTGCGATGTTGAGGACTAGGATGACCGTCTGTGGGCAGGTTGATGTTGAAATTTCATGTTGAGTACTAAGTTGAAAAAAATCAAAGTGGTGTTTATCGACTTGCTTGACATGAGTGTGTGGGCAACAACCCCAACCTAGTTGAGGACAAGTTTGACGACTAGGTTGAAAGGGTATGGGCCGTTTAAGTATTTAATATATTGATGTTGATATATCTACAAATTGTTTAAAATCCTATGCTAAATTGTTCGGTGAAAACAAATTTATTGAAATATAGATAAGCAAAAGTAAAAATTAGCATTAATAAATAATGCCTATAATGTTAATGTATGTATAATTCATAAGCTCAATTATGATATATTTCCTAAAATCATTTAGTCGGTGCTATTATAATAATCATTTAATGCAATTTTAATTAAGGTTAATAAATATGTTTTCATAAATTACCTATATACGTAGATATAGCTATTAAACGCACGTGTAGTCTATCTATATCAGTGCTTCTCAAAATGTAACTAAGTATAACTGCTCCGATATAGCACAGAATAACCTACAAGAAGGGGTGGTTGGAATTTGCGGGAAATTTGAATTTGCATTGTGAGGCAAATTCAAATTTCCCGCAAATTCCAACATCCAAACAACATTGCTGACCGGCACCGAAGGTCGGTCAGTAAACGCAATGTAAATTTGAAAATACTTCATGCAATATTATACCTATATCTATAGTAATTATTTACCCCAAATTACAAATTGTTAAACGTTAAATGCAAGTTTTTATATAAACATTGATATATAAACTTTCATAAAATAATGGTTCCAACCGTTTAATCGATTTGCAATTGTGTTTAAAATTTCATTACTTATAACAATTATTTTATTCAGTAAATATAATTTATTATTTATGTTTTATGTGATTGCAATAGTTATAGTCTAAAATTCGAATAATATTTAAAATATTTCTGAATTAGGGGAATCCCCAATTATAATGCTTGCAACTCCAGTAAAAATTGTTTAATACAATAATTGAGAGACTACGACCAGTGATGATGATATTTATTGATCGAAACCGGTCATATCCTCTCAATTACCATTAAATATCTCTTACTAGAGTTGCTCAAATATTTGATTCCCTCCACTTAAATATTTAAAAGTTTAGTTTTCAAATATGATATTTTCTCTTTTTTGAAAAATAATAAATTAATTAAACTAATTTTGCTATATTGTAACGTTGAACGTTACTTTTCTATTCCCGGCCCGGCCGGGATAACGTGCTCTTGACCCTTCTTTATTTTGTTTGAAATTTTGTGAAACACAGATGTTATAGTGTCTGATAAATCAGTATACGTTTGCGTGTCGTTTCAACTACATGAATCGTGACGATATTTTAATTTAGACTTGATTGTCATTTATAGATTTTTAAACAGACGTAGTCTGCCTGTTCTTAGTTATAAGGATTACCTTCGGCTTGATGTAAGCAAGTCGTAAATTTCTTTTGTTTATGTTTCGGAAGTTAATAAATGGTATTAATAACCCGATCTTATTGTATAAACAATACTCCTAGTCTCTTCCACGTTAAAAGTAGAGTCGCGCCCATTTACAGGCGTGTTACATATCATCCGAAGAACCACGCCGTCTCCACTGCAGCGAATCGGCAAAAACAACGAGCAGCGCACCATCCAACCTTATCACGTAAACTAGTATTTTACCCGACAAGTTAGATATATTGGTAATCGAGTTATCAGTAGCATATCCTTTTTGCTAATTAGTTTCTAAGTAAATATTTGTATGTCTTTCGAAAATGACAAAAATGTTGGTTCAAATGATAAACAGAACGCAATGGATGTCCCTTTATTAAATATACAATAGAAAGAAAAGCTATTATTTTAGTTACCTACTTTAGCACTTTAAACTTCAGTCACTTTAAATTTGACAAATAACATTTTCGTATTACAACTCATTTTCCTTCAGGATTATTATGCGAGGGAGCGATATCGAGATGCGAAGCTGATGTGACAAGAAACCTAATTTTATGAAATATTTTTATGACGAAACAAATATTCTTAAATTTCCTAAATTTCCTTTCTAACTTCGTATAACTTTCGCTTTCAGATATTTATAATAAAATTTAAAAGAAATTTCGTTAATGATGATAAAGTTACCTCGTTACCTCTTCAGCATAACCTCTTATAACGAAAATAAATTTCCTTTCATTTTCGTTTTACAAGGTATCTGTTTCACTTTGACTGCTTTCTTTTACTGTAGCCATAGGCGCCGCGCCGACTTTATGATTTTCTCAAGGGGGCCGGGGCCAGAATAAGAAAAATAATAATACGAATTAAAAAAAACAAAACAAAAGTTACGACATTTATTTAACATGTATCTCATACATTTCGACCTATCGGACGCATTAGTATTGTCCAATAATCTTCCGTTTTGCTGTATTCTGTTCAGTTCGGTTATTCTGTTCGGTTTATACCTGAAACCCATGAATGAATAATATTATCTGATATTCAACTAAGGAACGAAATGACCAGCCCATTGCATTGCTCTGATTACGTTAACTTAATCCCTTTCATGTTTCCAAGTTGAAATTACAGTATTAAGTAAATGGAAACGGTCTGAACGGGTGGACAATACTAACATTCAAATTTACCGCTCATTTGGGAGCAATTGCAAAATTGTTTTTTGCACTTGGCGAATTGGAGATTTCTCAGGGGGGACCGGCCCCGCTATATTGAGCTCAGGGGGGCCGGAGCCCTTCGCCCCCCCCCCCCCCCGTAGTCGGCGCCTGACTGTAGCTACATTTTTAAAACTTTTTTTGGGAATATTTACGTCCCCTTTTTTAGCGTTTGTTATGCGGTAACCGCTTCATTGTCCATAGATCATGCTTTAGTACCGTATAAATATTATTGTTATTTACGTTTGTCCGTATAATTTATGTTCTTTCTGCGTGTCTTCTTTCCACGATCATCTGGCGACGGACGAAGTATGCGCTTGAATGTAACGAAGAAAAACCTAACATTTCCATTATTATTGAATTTTTCACTTAATTAAATTTAAGCATTCAGTCCACTGTCGTTTTCTGGATTTCTAGAGCTTCTTTTCAACTTTCATGATTCATTTATTTTCACTATCGACGTTTCCTTCGTTGACGTGAAGGATACACAATTCAAAAAAAGAAGATGTCTTGCCATGCCCAATGTAACCACGCATCAAATGCGGTGGAAAATGAATGAAGTTTTCCACTTTTGCAACCCTTGTATTCACCTATTCGGATATATGTTTCGACCTTTCGGTTCGTCTGTTTGTTTATTCCTTTCTTCCTCTTCGCAGGCACTCCTTGTTCCTTTAACTTAAACTTTGGTAAGTTCAACCTTCAACTGAGTTAGTAAAAGTTTTAGAAAACTCCTTTCCAACGTAATCTGATAGTTTCTTTACGTGAATAAAGTTTCATATCAACTTTTCTTCCATCACAGGGTTTCCCTAATTTTCAACTTGATAGCATCTCCACAATCTTTCTCAGCATCCTAAACGCGTAAATCCAATTTCGAGCAGCATCATCGTCGAGGGACTAGGTGACGATGAACAAATTCAAAATTAAGTCAATTTACCGAGTTGTAAGTTCGAAAATGTAAAGTTTTCAAAATTTTGCGTCATTATCACTTCTGCCGCAGTTTTAAGTTTTTAAATTTCTTGTCGCCGTTCTGGTGACATGATTTTTTTTTTGTATATCTAGTTACTCGTTTCAAGTGAAATATATGAATTTTTTCGAGATTTGAAAGCGAACGTGCCTGTCCGTTAGGCATGCATTATTTATTTACACTTTTGACTCGTGTGAATAATTCATGCTTGCTTGTGAGTTATCATCGAGATCCGCATTGTTCAGTTCTGTTGAATAATTCGACACTGTATGAGAAAACTGCAAAGACAACAGTTTGACATCCACATGACATTCACACTTTGACAAGCTGAAGTACATTAAAAAGAAAGGGTGTAAGGCAGAGGCGGATTGAACTATGAAATTAGTAAAAAACAAATTAAAAATGCGATTAAAATGCGCTTCTCAGAAAGTCCCAAACCACGGGATCTTCGGGAAACAGTCTTGAGTCGCCCCTGCTGGTGTAAGATATGCATAAAAGCATCAATTTGATGAAGATAAGAACATGGTCAAAAAGATGAATGCAAGAAGGAAACGAAATGAAACTTTTGTAGTTTAGTATATAAATGGGAATGCAGAGAAAATGTGCATACAAAAATAAGCGACAAGGAGCAATTTACAACCGATAAAAGCCGATGAAATAAGAACAAGTTCTAGACGAAGAAATATTTTTGTGTGGGAGCATACTGTTAGCAAAGGACAGACACCAAACTAAGAGAACGCCATTAGCCCATTACATAGTTCATTTAACCAGCTACGGAAGAATAAAATGCACAACATAAAAGTTCCAAAGCCACTTTTCCCAGAAAGCCATAATGAACGTTGACATAATACTTTGTTCTGTTTCATTTCATTGCACCATAAATACTTACACTTAGCTCAAAGCTACTTTTAGTTAAAAGTTACAATTTCTTAAGGCTGGTTTACACGTGTATAGTTGCTAGTAGAGTAGAGCAGAGGAGAGTGGAGGGGGTAAGTAAAGTCGGAGTTACTTTGCCCGCGGCCTGCCAGTGCGTTTCGTGACGTCACGATTCACACCAGTTCACTGCAACGTTTAAATGTAAAATATCAACGCGAAACTGTAACAGATAGCAGAAAATGTATTGGAACAAATATGTAGAGAATTATTATTTTTTCAATAAAAACTTCAAAAGATTATACGTGTGACTGCAGTAGTTTAGACCTTTGGTTCTCAAACTTTTTAAAGTCGCGGAACACTAAACCCAAACATTTTTGCCCGCGGAACACCTACATTTTAAAATGATTTACTTATGATCTATCTATGATCTATGAAAAAGCATCCGATTCTCAGTTCAAATTTGATGACGCGCAGACGGCTATACATCGTTAATTTCAAATTATATACATAGTTCATTTTTTTCAAGAAAAACTTGAATCGGTCAAAAAATCCATGAAAAAGTCCACGAAAAAGGGGAGTTCTTAATTTTTCGCGGAACACCTTAAGGAGGTTCGTGGAACACGCTTTGAGAACCACGGGTTTAGACGTAGAAAATGTACTAAAGTGGGTTTGTGCGGTGTATCACCACCCTAGCGCACACACCACATCACAGTAGTAACCAAACGATAGGCTTTCTTCTGTCCTGCCCCGGTCTGCAGTAGTATGACTCACGCACGAGTCCTATCGTTCGGCTACTACTGTGATGTAGCGCTAGGGTGGGGATACAGGGCAGGCCCGTAACTCTCGAACGAAAGCTTCGCTTTGCCACATGTGTGATAGTACTCTATCAGCAACAAGTCACTCTACTAAGATTTTCGCCGGGTTTCTACAGGTAGAGCTAGCTATTCAACTCTACCCAGTACTTCCGTAAAAACTATACCCGTGTAAACCAAGCATTAGGGACATTCTTCGAAGTATGCGCATTGCGTCTAATGCTGATTAGTGCGTGGAACGAGTAGCTCTGGCTTGCTGATCTACGACCACGACGAGCATGAACACGTTCCCAGTTACTTGTTGCTCCAGTTCCATATTCATACGGAATTACACCCTCATGCCGTACGTAGGTATGTACAACACCAACCAACACCCGTTCGGTTCAAAATCCCACCACAAATCCTACTGTTCCAAGCTTCCAAGTTCCAACAATTTCTATTCTTTGCCTCCGCAATGTGTGCGATAAGTTTTAACTCGTCCTAGATTTAACACATCACGATCATGAATCACAATCATACCCTGATGATGACGATGACGCCAACTGTTTTCGACTTTTATGATTATTTTACGATGGTATTTTAGTTCCACAATTAACCTGACAATTTACGAGTGCTATTCATACATATTTTCTTCGATTTGTCGTCCGCGGAAAAGTATAATGTGCGTGTTTAGTGTTTAGTTTATCGTTATTTAATAATCATAGTCATCTCTACGTACCGTGCTAAACGAAATGACTCTAAAATTGCTTAATTAATAGCTGACACTAATAAGCTTCGTTACATTTTAATACCAGTTCATTACTTTCCCATATTTTCATTTTCATATTCATTTGCATTTTCATTTTACGCATAAGATAATTTTGCTTGGAAGATTAGAACGCTTTTATAGGAAAAAAGAAAAAAAACATCATTCACGTTCCCTCGTGTAATTAATTAATTACCATTAATTATAATCATATTTGAAAATTACTTTTGAAGGTGTGTTCAAGTTTTTTTTAATGTAACAAAAGGTTTGTAATTTTTTTTTTGTATTTTCATTCAATTGAGTCGAGTTGTAGAAAGACTTGAGATCTTAAATCAGGAAGCAAATAAAATATTAACAAATTGGTACAAGAAATGAGTTCCATTGAATAATTAATGTATGCATCAGTTAAGGGTTTTCAATTTAAACTTTTGTGTCGTCGCGGTTTGAGAAACGGACAAGGAACAAGAACAATGCAACTTTCAATTCAATGGTTCAACGTCAGGAAAGGAAATTCACGAATTCAAGAAGTAGAAAAAGAAGTTTATTGCCTTCATCCCTTTTTCCTTTTCCTCTCACTTTCCGCGTTTCTACTTTGTGTCTACTTTAACCATTAGTCAGGCCGCCACTCAGCCTTTTCACCGAGGATTTCTTCTCAACTCAACACACACACACACACACACACACACACACACACACACACACACACACACACGCGCGCGCGCAAACACACACACAAACACACACACACATATTTCTTTTTTTACTCGGCAATTCAGAATGCCTGCAGTCCTTTTGGAAGATCCTTGTTTCTCGTTCATTCGTTATTGTCCTTTGTTTTATTTTATTATTTTAAGTATACTTTGATAACAAATTTACTGTGTTCCTTTGCTTGCAGTTTCGGATTTTACTCAACAACTGAGCCAGATGTACGAACAGCATGCGGCTGAACTTCAACATTTGGTTGCTAATTTTCGCAAACGCAACGGGGAATTAAGGAAAGAAAGGTAAAAAAATTCAATTTCCCACATTAAAATGTAATTAAGTGAGGAAGAACGAAATCGACGATACTAAGCAAGAAACTAACCGAAAAAGAGACGAGATGAGTTTTTTGCGGCAAAAGGATAGATACTATTTTGGGGGGTTTCGGGTGTCTTGTATCGTTTCCTACCATATAGTTAACGTTTTTGCTTATACAATTTATAGGCCAGCATGTGCAAGTTCAGTATTTCACACGTGGGAAACACTTCTGCAAGAAGTTGAAATAGATTCACAAGCATTGGGCGACATTGCATCGATTCTTGGTAGACAAGTGTCGCGACCGTTGCTGGAGAAGTCTTTCTATAGAAAAATACAATCACGTAAAGTGTTCACGCATAGAGAGAGTTATGAAACCATCATTGCCAAAACGGAAGAGAAATTAGTTAAAGTAAGTATATTGCTACACGTCTTGGTAGTGAAGATTTTCTGGTGCTAATTCACCTTTGTGGTAGAAGCCGCCGCCCGCCCTCCTCCGCCACGCCATCCTCCGCCAAATGTATATAACAGACATAGAGTACAGAACAACAACAAATAAACATTAAATGTTCTTAACAACACTGTTTTTAACATTAAATAAACATACAATGTTCTTAACAAGTTAAATAAACTTGGCGGAGGGTAGTTGGGTTTGGTGGCGGGCGGCGGGCGGCGGCCTCCACCACAAAAGTGAATTAGAACCGCCAGTTCTTCACAACTCGCATTCAATGCCTTTTTGGAAAAATTGATGGCAAATTGTAATCGTCTTTCGTATCTGTTGTTGCAGTGTCGACAAGAATACAAAAACGCTTATGTATTGTATCTTTCCGCACCGTCGACTGAAACTCTGAGTGGATACTTCAACACCCACAATGCTTACGTCCAACAATTGCATGCCACGAATGGAATGCTCGACGCATACGGAAAGGAAACGCTACCACAATTATTACAAGTACGTCTAATCTTTTATTCATATGTTAACTAGAAGTTAATAATTGCAAATTAACAGTAATTTTAGCAAAATATACTAAATACTTGGTAATTGTGAACAATCTTCTGTTAAACGGTCTTCGTAACTTGAAAAATAGATTTCGAGGAAGTGTAAATTGTACAGAAATTTACATTACTTTCCAACTTCTAAATTTTGACCGAAACCATAACGTTTCTTACAAAAAGTAAGGAAAAGTAAAAACTGTAAAACATGAACAAGGAAATGTTCACACTTTTCTCAAAAATTCTCTACAAAATGTACCTACATTTGAAAGCAATTTGTAACTTCTACACTTTGCTTTTATGTATTTTTGGCCAATTTTGTAGAAATCTGAAGAGATTAAAGTAAATGCAGTTACTTCAGTAGAGAAGTCTGAACAAAAACAAATCAATACCGAATCAAACTTTTTCGTTTTATTTTTCGGTTCTTATTTCCTTCTTCCTTGCTTAAGCATATATTCTTTAATACTTAGAAGTTCAAAAAGTAAAGTTTCCAATTTTTGGATAACAACATCTATGCTCAGCTATATACAAGAATATTACCTTATTTTCAGTTCGTTTTATGATAAGCTGATTTTACTAGATCGTTTTTTATTTATTTTTCTATCTTTTTTATCGGATAAGTAAGATATGCTTATTGCTTTGAATTTTTTTGGAAGGAATAGCTTTTTATTTGCAAGAGGGTAAACATCGTTGTTGACATGAATATAAAATATCTCAACGAAGCAGTGCCAACAACACACACACACACACACACACACGTGACTCGGCGAACGGAAGGAAGGAAATCTGCTATCTTAAATTCATTCCGACATTGAATTGCTGATGGTAACTCGTCTTGATGCGTCTGTCTCAAATACAAAAGAAACCATAACAAGAAGCCCTCCAAACAACCAGAATAAAGCATATCGAATTTAAACCAATAAAATATATTCATATTTAGACGTTTACGGTAAACCACCATAAGTTATGAAGCAAATCTTTAACATTCAATATACCAGTTTGATACCATGAAACGAAATGAATCTAAAAAAATCATTTAAGCATTATATAAACGTTTTATTCCATTTCCATATCGTAATCAAAGTTAACAGCTTAATCAGAACTGATATCAACTGATATCAATTTGCTTCTCATCTAAAGCTAATTTCCGCAAAAACAAATGCGAATAGTAGATTTGAATGATTTATAAGAAACAAATAACTTTATATATATATAGGAAACAATATTTTATATTTTTTTAAATAATTATTTTTAATTTTAATCGACATAAATGTGCTCAGATTATTTTCTATAGTTTGATGAGAACAACAATCGCCCACATAGAAAAAAAAGTGATGACGATGCAGATGCAATGTAGGAACGTTGATAGAATGAATAAGCGATATTCCATCTCGTTTGATGCGACCACCCATTTGCAAAAACATTGCGTGAACTTGTTTTAAGTTTTGAAATTTCCGTTTGAAGCGCAACCCAATGCATTAAAACCGTACCTAACGCAATACTTTATCTTCATTATTCATGATCTTGTTTACTTTACAACAGCTGATAAATCCTTCAACATCTGGTGCATATAATGCACATTTAATTTTTTATGACTGAACCATACCAATAATAATGTTATTGCGTTTTTGTTTACATCTCAAAAGTGATGCACTTACCTACTTTTAGAATAAGAAGTTAATCAAATATGAGAATAAACAATCGTACAAGAAATGAATATCATTGAATAATCCCATTTTGCATCAGAAAATTGTTTTGGCATTTCAATTTTTGTTGGAGAGGTTGAGAAACGAACAAGGAACAAGCGAGAAATTCAAGTTTCAACGTTTCAGCGACAACAGAGAAGGAAATTCACGTGGATATATAAATGTTAAGAAGAAGAAGAAGAAGAAGAAGATGAAATTTAATACTTACCTTCATCCTTTTGCTCTTAATAGAATGGAAAATCTCAATCACAAATAATTCAGATTGACTTAACTTAGACATTGATCTTGATGCATCAAAATAATCCATAAGGAAATAAGGATAATTGAGTTAGATGCCCAGATTCAGGTATAACAGATTCAAATGTCATGTAACATTTCGAATTGAATTGTAAATTTGTTAATTTTCTCCTTCATTGCGAGAACAACCAATTTGTAAAATCTAATCGTTTGATGAGTTTTAACAAATCAAACAAAAATTTAGAGATATCGCATAAATATTAAAAATTGTATCTTTTCCACGTTTCAAATCTCCAGGATTATAATTACTGTAATTATCTCGTGCAGCAGGTGAGTTTAGTTCACTCAGCACTCGTATCCGTATCGCTTCTGTTTAAATTTAAAGTCATGGATGATTGCATTGGATGGGAGGAAAGACTAAAACGATAACACGCTTTTATGTCTGGTTGGCATAAACTTTTTGGATTTAGGGATGAAATAGGTTTATTTCGAACTCCCTTTACAGACTCGAACCAAGTTAATTACGTACAACAACAAATTAATGACACGGCCATTTACTTGCTGTATTTCTATACAACGTGTTTTTTTTCGAAAATTAAAAATTTAAATTAAAAAGATAGTATTTAACGATTCTGATCCATAAAGATTTTTCCTGGAAATTATATCAAAAAGAATTTAATTCTAATACTGATTAATACAATAATTTTTTTCCAGTAAACGGCAAGATTTAAATGAAATAGTATATTACGTAATAAGAGTAGAAAGTTGCTTATTGCGCACGTAGTGGATAGCTTACGAACGAGCCGCGTAGCAGCGAGCTTAGTAATTCGCGAGTAGAACAAATGAACTCATCTGGTTGCATGCATCCAGGCGGTTGTCAACTTCCTGGCCAACTTCACCTTGTGGGATTTACTTTTCCAGTTTTATTTCGTTACACAATATACTTAATAACTTTATCCGCGACGACCACGTAAAACAGCGATTACTATGTGTGTGTGCAGGCACATATGACAGACATTATCACCACTCACGAATAATAAGCTTGACACGAGTCAATTATAGGTCA
>JARJEB010015186.1:0-16218 GCA_030264535.1 Liometoxenus newtonarum | reverse complement strand
CACACACACACACACACACACACACACACACACACACACACACACACACACACACACACACACACACACACACACACACACACACACATCAGACCAAAAAGCCGATTTTTGACCTGGGGCAACGAATCTCCATCAGGAAAAAATAATAAGACTTTAATTTTTTTCATGATCACCTTACTTTCCTTTTTTATTTTTACCTATATCCAATATTTTGTCACTTATACGCAAATTTATATTTTGGCATCCTAGTAAAGTGCCCTTCTTAACCGACCGATTTTATTTATTTGTACTTAAGGTTCTCACTAGATGGACATCTACCCACGTACCATATTTCATCCCGATGCGTTGCGCGGTTTGAACGGAATTTTTTTCAAAAGAACGCACACAAATTTGACATTTTAGGAATTAATATCTCACAGCATGCTACATATCTGTAGCCCTGTCAATTCTCTACATTTCAATTCCTATAACTTTTTTTCGTAGGATGCTAGTTTGTGAGATATTAATTCGTAAACTTTAATGTAAATAACAATAACGAAACAATGAGAATAGAATATACGCATGGTTGCCATGGCGACGCCCCAACATTCTCTAAACAGTTAAAATCGACAAATGTAACGTATGAATCATAGGAAGATCAGATTAGCTTAAAAGAAGTATGTAACAGACATGGTGTTTTAAATATGTAGTAGGTATACTGGGTCTTTCAAATTCTTTTTTTTATTTTCAAATTATAATGTATTTAATTACGTATGAATTAAATCGGGGCGTTAAATTCGCAGCGCACTGTCCTTTGACAGTAAGGAAAGATAGGTGATCAGGCAAAACAAAATAACGAACTCGGGTTTTCGACGGATCTCCACGAATCTCGCTTCCCTGAATCCGAAAATTTGGTTTTTGGAGTGACACGTGTGTGTGTGTTTGTGTGTGTTTGTGTGTGTGTGTGTGTGTGTGTGTGTGTGTTGCGGACAAACCAAGCAACTATGGCAACTATACTATACATGGCAACTATAACTTGAACCTGGAGTAAAAAATAAATAACATAGGCCGGCAAAGAAGGGCACTTTACTTCAATGTGAAAACAAAAATTAACGTATTAGTGGCAAACAAAAAAAATAGGTTCTTGTAGAAATCTGAAACATGTACATTTCAAAATTTACAATATTTTCCATTACGATGCATAGTTTGTGAGATATTAATTTCTAAAATTTTAAATTAGAAACAATTTAAACAATGAACGGTCAGAATAACAATCACCAGTACAAGAATAACATATTGGCATGCTGAGGCGCATTTAGGCATGGTATATATGGGCTGCAGCTAAGATTCCCTTTCAATCAAAGGGCCCCTTCGCTTGCGGCCACAGTGAACTTATACAGTCTGTACATCCAAGTACCCAGACTTTGGTTAATTAGGTACGCATACAAACAGTGTTCGCCCACACATTAAAAGTAATTTTGATCGGAAAGTAGAAATGACTTTGATTACACGATTTGATATTACTAAATTTCTTTACCAATTTCCACTTTCCGATCCAACTTACTTTTACGACCAACGAGTTCTTCGAAATCGTATTGTATTTGGTCAGAAGTTATGCGGTGCGAATTTATCGCACCGATTTATTTAATTTGTATTACACATAAAATAAATCGGTGCGTTAAATACGCACCACAAAACTGATCGAATACAGTTTGATTTTGTAGAACACGTCGATCCTAAAAGTAATTTTGACTGATAAGTGGAAATGAGATTAAATATTTGTGCAATTTCCACTGACCGATTACTTGAACGATCGACGAGTTCTACGAAATCGTACTGCATACGACTGAAAGGTTCAACGGTGCGAATTTAACGCACTGGTTTATTTTATTTGTAAAATAAATTCAAAAATAATTTGAAAATAAAGAAAAATAATTGAAACAGCCAATACACTGCATATTTTAAACACACGGTATATTTCATATATTTCGTTCCTAATTAACCCTATCTGCTTCATACAACATTTTATGTGTCAATTGTGAGTGTTAAGACACCCGAAAAACCACTTTTTCGGACTCGGGAGAGCGAGAACAGAATTAGGCACTTTCATAACGATTCACGATCTTATTATGAAAAGAGACCGGCTTGCAATCAAAACTTTGACGTTTAACGTAATGCCGGTTCACCACCAATGCTTGTTTAGGTTCAAATATTAAAGTGAATTAAGTTGTATTCTCTTCATTATCGCTGCACGCATTTGTCATGGAAATTTATGAAATTTTTGGGAATTATTATCTCCAAAAGTCTTATATATTTTGAGGGCCCTTCTTTACCGGCCGTTTTTACTCCATTTTGAACCAGGTCGTCCCATGACGGCACTGAACCCCTAATACCAAGTTTCATCTCGACAAGTTGCTGGGTTCGGCTGGAATTTTGTTCGCAGCAACACACATATACACATTTGACACTTAATATCTCACAAACTCTACGAGAAAAAGTAATAGATGATGAGAATTGAAATGACTACATAAATTTATTTTTTGTTTGACAATTGAATGCTAATTTATGTTTTCGCATTCTATTAAAAATGGCCTAGTGCCCTTCTTTATCGGCCGATATTGCTAAATTTTTAACCAGGTCGTCCCATTGCGACACGGAACCAGGATACAAAGTTTTGTCTCGACTTCACACACACATTTGACACTTTACGAATTAATATCTCACAAACAAAAATATGTTATAGGTGTTGAAATGAAGCGAACTGAAATCTCTGCAAGAATGGAATGACATTTGTAGAGAATTTAATTGTTATGAAGATTCTGCAAATATTGTAGGGGTACTATTTTCTATATACTAGGCTCGTTCCAACAAAACACCAAACTAGTTCCGAACTGACCGACGCATGTGCGGTTTTAAAAAAGTGGTACTTTTTTAAAACTGCTCATGCGTCGTACAGTTCGGAACTAGTTTGGTGCATTGTTGGAACAAGCCTACTATATTACTAAATGATTAAGGAAAAGCTTCGCTTTCTATTACACGCTCATAAATATTTCATTATCCAGTTTTCATAACAAAGTTGCAGTCAACTTCCGGTATAACCGGAAGTGCAATCATGGGGAAAATATTTTACTTAAATACCTTCTGAAATTTTCAGATCTCTACCTATTATGGAAAGTGGAAACACTTTTAATGAGTTAAAAAACACATCCTGTATATGAGAAGCTCATACAACGACAGTAATTTGGTGAACTTATCCTTTCTTCTGTGAATACGCTAGAAATTACGTTCCTTTTACAAGATAACTCAGATTATCCTTACATGTGACGTCATTACAGTAAACAAGTTACGTTAATAAAATAATAGAGAAGGGAAAGAATACGTTTAGCCAGCGTATAGCGTTCCTTTTGTTCCACTTCACATCAGACTAACGCTACTGTTAAGCATGTTGATAGTGTACTTTGATTGAATGGAACGTGTGTACGAAGTGAGATTATCGTAACTGTGGAAGAAATGCAGCAAATATAAGCCCTTAAATTTCAAATAGAACGGATTATGTTTGGAATAATTCACGTGTACGTGTGCAAACGGAACGCACCCACACGTTGGCAAATCTTAATTTTATTTGTTACAGATTTGGCTGAATTATATGTGATAAGCAAAGTGATATGCCGCATGCTTGAAAGATCTTACCAATTGTTAATGTAAACTTACCTGAATAATAGGATTAGGTACAAATGGTCTAGTTGCTGTAATAGTTACATCAGGAAATAATCTATCAATTCCAGTAACCAAATTTTCAATCACTCTAAAACAATTGCAAATTCCCATTATATAGACTATTTACTATTTAGAAAATTTAAAATACTCACTCTGGAGCAACATTGTGGTTGCTAGTCTGAGTTTTTCTCCGCTTTGTTGTTCCAAAAGTCTTGTAAGTTTTGTTAACTGAATTAGCTGATAGAATATTTCCTGCCAGACCACTGTAATCACGAATCTAAACCAATGTCGTTGAAATCAAATTAGTTATTTGTATATGCACATGTATTCCAAATTTACCTTATCCGTCCATTTATAACTATTAACTAACTGGCCATAAAGTGCTTGACGATCTTGTGTAGTCTCTTGGCTAAGAAACGTGGAATTGCCTAAATTGAATGGTCCTGGTGGAGGTGTGAGGTTTGACACTGCAGATTCTACATCTCTATGGGATAAATGTGATGATAAAATTTAATGGTACGATTCATTTCTAAATTGGATTTTACCTTAAATTTTTATTTACATTTGAAAGTAATTCTTGCAATTCCTGAATGTATTTATTTTCCTTGTTCTCTTCCCCATGGTCCGAATTAAGACCATTGCTAACTGATTCAAAAACGATGCCCACATTAGAGCGAAGAACTTTAATGGAATTTAAAGCAGCATTCAACTGTTCCACGTCCACCATCATATTGATATTTTAAGTAAGAGTACCGAAATGCAAAACCGCCATCAAACGATGAAACCTTCTTGAGCTTGCAGAGATAAATCATTTGCAAAGAAAGGAAGAGGAAAAACAAACGAATAGAAACAGAACGTCACTGACAGTTTTCACTTTGACAGATAACAAAGGGTGCGTTTGGTTTGACTCTCCGAGAACTCCGATCAAGCTCAATTTACCCGAGAGCGTTTGTTTTGAAGCTCCGATCCTGCTCGATTGCGTTTGTTGGGTTTTCAAGTCAACTTCGAGGGATCATTTCAAGTTGCTCGAAGTGCTCAGACCTTAGAGCATATAAAATGGAGGGAATATAGCCTATCTGGCCGAATGTTAGCTTTTTAAGCCAACTGGAAGGCAACAATGTACTGTTCTTAAGTTTTAAAATCTGATATTGCGCAAGCGTGAATAAGAGGTGTGCTCTTAGGTTCAACCCAATGGTTCCATCAGACCTGTGCGCTTGCGCAATATCACATTTTAAAACTTATGAACAACATTTTTTGCCTTTCAGTCGGCTTAAATCCGTACCGGTAGTGTTCCCTCCATTTTATATGTTGCAAAGCTCAGACCTGACAGCTCGAACTCGTCGGATATTGTGCACATGCGCAATGTGCTTTTCAAATCGCTAAAAGTCAGGTCAACAATTTTGTTTTAATTTCGGTTTCAATTTATACTTTCTTAATTTAAAAATAAGTAATACGAGATCAAGGTCGACTAGGTCGGCGGATAAATCGAATTTAATGATTATGCTTGCCTCGAAGCTCGATTGTTTGGCTTGCCATAAAATATCCTCATGCTCGATTATGATGTCACCACACTCGGTGCTAGCTCCGATCGCGCGACCGTGCTCCAACCTAAGGCTCAAACCCAAACGTACCCTAAAGGAGTAATCTCGATTGGATTCTAGCGATTCTAGTTGGACCCTACTCGGGCAGTAGGGAACAGAAAGCACGAATTTTGAAAGTATTTCTATGGAAACGTTAAAAGAATATAATAGGGCGTAGCCAGGAATTTTTAGAGGGGGGCGCTGAAAATTTTATTACAAAAACTAATAGTTCGGGTGGGGGGGGGGGTCTGCAGCAACAAACTTAGCTATAACAGGAATTTTACAGTGCAAATTGTTGCGAGACACATGTGCGAACACATATTTTTGCGTTCTCACATGTGCCGTACAACTATTTCCATTGCAAACTGGAGCGCGTTCCGATTTAGCGGACGTGGTTGGAGCGAGGGTGAAGTGAGGATAAGTAAATTAACTCTCCATTCATGAACGGTCAGGACGTAAAATATGTCTATCCCATTCAAAATTGTTAAAAAGCTAGAAAATTCTTTTAAACTATTCATTGGAAAACTCACACATTGATCAAATAAGTGAAATAAACTCGTAATTCGTAAACTGAAAATCTAATAAAATTTAAATTATACCATGTTCTTACCAGTTTTCAACGGCTTATAGCTACTGCGCAAGACGAGCGACTTTTAACCTATAGTCTCGACTGGGATGAAATTTTATCGGCCGGACGTTAAATCTGAATGCCTGGGGCGTTGCACCCAGCGTGCTCGTCCTCGATTAGGAACGACCTGGAAGACGCCCGGGAGTGCCCCGGCGCTAAATCGGAACGACCCCCTTTCACCAAAAATCTCACCGTGGACGGGCACCTTAAGAGTCGGGTTGGCAGTTGGGACCCGGGTTGCGTTTCCGTAAAGGCCTTAGGTCAACACTACGCGGCATTGGTAAAAATCTGATGTAAAAATGCTTACTCGGGAAATGTCGAATGTGTGGTTCCGCCTTAACATTACTGTACAGCACCCACAGGCCACAGTCGCTTGAGTATGCATTTGTGTACCAATATGGAAAACGGCCACCGCGGTGCGTGTATAAAAACGATCGCCAGTATAGCCCACACGAGAAAGATGTTGATCGCTAAGGTAGATCGTTAATTGTAATGAGCACTTATCGCATGATGATACGTAAGAGCGAAGAAAAACCGAATGAACCATTTGAGTCCCTATTTATTGAGTGAATATTTCATGTAGATTTTAGTGCATACACCTTTTAATTGAAGACTGCGATCGCGGTGGATCTACGTAGGGTGTAGGTGCATAAAAGACATCGGAGAAGCGGTGTGTGGACTTGCTTTGCGTTGCGTTCGCGTCGATCGTTTATATTTATTGTTTTATAAGAACGCGTGCAATTTGAATTCCTCTTCATACGCCGTTCTCCGTTTGACTTGTCAACAGCCAGCAGCAAGCCGAGTGTGAAGCGTTGCATTGTGGGTAATGTATACTAATGATGATCGGATCATGACGCATGCGCAGATCGTTGCACAGTCGGGTCTCGGAAAATGGCGTCAGCTAAGTTTCTCGAGGAAGCTCTCAGTACAGATGTCGATGAATCTGCCGTAAGTGCTCTCGTTGGCTCGCTAGAGAATCAACTTGCACCGCCTGCGACAAATTCGAGTGCGAATACGGTCGGCCTGAATCAGAATCACGTAAATAGTGCAATATCAAACGGCGGGACTGCAGTACCATCACAGAAACATGGGGCCATTGCTAACGGTGATACGATAAATTCAATAGCAGGTAACGTACATCATTGTTAGTAGTGCAAGCGACGCAAACACCCAACGGCTGATATCTCGTTAAAAATCTACCACGCACTAAAGCGAATGCAAACCTTCTAGCTTGTACCGTGTTCGCAAATGATTCCCGCGCAATGCAATTGTGTACATGATGCGATTGGAACGTTACGTCCGGGCCCATCTCTCCTGCCCGACTCCCGGATTCCCTCGCTCCACCACTTTGCATGCCTTCCACGCTTGTCGATATCAACATAACCAGTAAACAAACCCCACGTCACAGGGTCACAGCGTTCTTACACACTGCAGGAAATCGCCATACGAACCGAAGGAAAATTCTTTTAGTTTACTTTGGAGAGCTGTAGAAGAATCTTTACATCAACAAGGAACATAACCAAATAATTTATTGCTTGCTTGAATTCCTATCTTTATCAATACCTACAGTGCCACCATAAAAATAACCGTTCGATTATTTTAGGTACTGTGGCGCAGGTAGCACTTCAAACCACACAGCCAGTGACGACAAGTTTCGCAAATCTGAGTACAACTGATGGCATCAAAACTACACAGGACAGTGTCAATATCATCTATTCACAAGGCACGCAAACAATGACCAGTACAGGCACAATAATTACCAATCGTGCCCCATTTCCACAAGCAATTCAGAATGGCACAATTGGTCTCTCTCAAATTGCAAATGTTACACAAGCTGGAACAAATGTGCAAACAATACAGAATAAGCAACCAACATTGGTCATAAAAACAAACGCAACTGGTGGCACTGGTGCACAGGGTTTGGTTACTTTGCCCATGAATGTAACGGCGAACGTGCCACAAGTGAATAATGTAGGTAGTCATCCGACCACCCAAACCAACCCCAATATCCTCTCCAACCTCCAAGTTGTTAATGTTCGACCCGGGATCCCCACACATCCGCAGAAGGGCCAGCCAGCCAGGGTTGTGCTCAGTGCACCGCAATTGGTGGGGGCCAGACCTGGAACTCCTGTAAGTTACCGTACTTAAATTGACATGACATTGCAGCAAACATGAGGATTGTATTATTATTGCCATTTACAAGTAATTAAGATAGTAATCATTAGAATACTAATTTCTCAACTTCATCTACATCACTTTGCATTGTAATACCCCAGCTTTACTAACAACTATGGGACGCTCGAATAGACATGCTAATATGCACATTCACTTCATTAAATGCAATCCTCATGTTTGACCAGAATCAAAATTGTATTAATTTTCTATTTGTTTTGTTATTTAAAATTCGTTAAATAATGTAAAGCTTTAAAACTAGTAGATTCTTTATTTTATGTACGGAACTTTGTAGTAGTCGATTGAATTAGTGCGGAATTTATTTCTAACATTCCAATGCCTGTTAATATTTTTCTTTATTTATTCATCAATTAATGGTGAGGTAGTAAATTAGGAGGAGGTATAGTTTAATTCTATTAATTTTATTTAATAATGTAGTTAGTTACTGAGAGATTTGGCTTGGATGAATTATTTAAATTTCATTTATCATGTGTTAATAAAATTCATTTATTATTGTAGCAATTAACGCTCCAAAGCCTGCAGGGTTTACAGCCAGGTCAACAGGGACATCTGCTTTTAAAGACTGAAAACGGTCAGTACCAATTATTACGTGTTGGTCCTGCACCGACAAGCGGTGCTACGATTGCTAATGCAGGTGCTGGAGTCACGTTTCGCATGCAAACCGTGCCGGCTGTAAGTTCATTTCATATTACTATATTTTTTCTAATAGACATTGCTTATCTCCAAAAGTATCTAACTACTTGAATATTTACTTAACAACTCGGCACAATATGATTATGAGCGAGGAAAGTTTTGAAACCGATTGAAAAACTCATTTAAGTCAATTGTTCCTAGTCACAATTGTTGTCAGTTCAACTGAAATGTATTTGCAGCAAACGGTTACAACTCAGATATCGAATGCCACCACCGGAGTTACTCCAGTTGCGGCTGTTACATCAGCGACTCCAACGGTTGTTGCGCCCGCAACGCCTGCACCTGCAAGACCTGCTAACGATAATACCAAAGAAAAATGCCGCAAATTCTTAGCGAATTTATTAGAATTGTCGAGTAGAGAACCTAAACCGGTGGAAAGGAACGTGAGGTCTTTAATACAAGATTTGATTGATATGAAAGTCGAGCCTGAAGATTTTTGCGATCGTTTGGAACGGTTGTTGAATGCTTCGCCTCAGCCGTGCCTCATTGGATTTCTAAAAGTAAGTAATATATTCAGAGAAAGAGGAATCGCTCCAGTTTAACTTAAAATCCATCCTATTTTTATTGTAGAAAAGTTTGCCATTACTGCGACACTCATTAGCAACTAAAGAATTGACGATAGATGGCATCCGTCCTCCGCCAGCGAATGTTGTATTCTCGATAGCCAGCGGAACAACGACAGTTCAAACGCAAGTGAGACCTGCGATAGCAACTCAGCAAGTTCGACTTGTTGCGCCCGGAACGACGGTGGTACGACCTGGCTTGGTGCAACAGCGACTAGTCACGCCGATTCGAGCCGGTCTTCAACAGACACGGATGGTAACCACCATACGACAACCCAACACAACCCAACCAGTTATCGTTTCAAGTTCTCAACCGCCTGCATTGCATCCAGTCTATCCTTCAAATCAAGTCGTGCGACAAGGTGTGAACATCATCCGGCAACCTTTACAAGTGCGGCCCAGCACGCCTGGTGTTAATCAAACGATACGACCACAACAGGTGGTTGTTCGTGCAGCGGCACCAGTTACCAAGAGCGTTGCCGCGAATGTTAAGACGCAGGGGTCGAAACCCGCAGTGCCTTCAAGTGTTTCTAAAGTAGCTACCAAAGAAAAGGAGAAGAAAACTGTATCAGCAGCATCTGCAGCAGCAGTAGCAGCCGCGGCTGCTGCTTATGCTGGCGATGATGATATCAATGATGTTGCTGCTATGGGGGGTGTCAATTTGGCCGAAGAAACCCAAAGAATTTTGGGCTCGACTGAATTTGTTGGAACCCAGATTCGAAGTTGTAAGGAAGATTTTTTTCTTAGTATGAGTCCGTTACAGCATCGGATGCGACAAATTATGGCAAAGCACGGTTTAGACGAGCCTGGAAATGAAGTGGCGGCGGTTATTTCACATGCGGCGCAGGAACGATTAAAGAATTTAGTTGAAAAATTAGCGATAATTACTGAACATAGATTAGAAATGATCAAAAGTGATGCACGATATGAAGTTACATCAGATATTAAAGGTAATTTCTTCATTAACATCATCTACAATATGTGATGTTAATTTTTATTTTTCTGTTCTCAACAGGTCAATTAAAATTTTTGGAGGAATTGGATCGGACGGAACGAAAACGCCATGAAGAAATCGAAAGGGAGATGTTACTCCGAGCGGCGAAAAGTCGGTCGAAGACCGAGGATCCCGAACAAGCGAAGTTGAAAGCAAAAGCAAAGGAGATGCAACGGGTAGAAATGGAAGAACTAAGACAACGGGAAGCCAATGCAACTGCTTTACAAGCTATTGGACCCAGGAAAAAACCGAAATTGGACAGTGATCTCAACGCTAGCACCTCACAGGTAATTTTTATCACAAATTATCAGGAGATAAGAAATACAATAAAGAATGAAGTAACAAATCCTGTCATTTTTAATACTCGAAAGAAATATAGAACTTAGGTGTAATTGATTTTTTCTGTTTAGGCAACACCGGGCTTCAGTAGTGGTGCTCGTGGTCAATTACCTTTGAAACAACGGATGAAAAAAGTGACTTTAAGAGACGTACAGTTTATGTTCGAATCCGAGAAGGATCTGTGTAAAAGTACTCTGCTATATAAGTCGTATCTTAAGTGATGCACGGCTCGTGTTTACGCTGACATTATTAACGTTGTGATATTTTGCGGAAGTGTCGTTCTATTAACGATATCTACTATGGACGATGAAACAAAACAATTTAAAAACAAGAATACGAAGAAAATGATGGAGAAAATATAATTAATTGAAATTGAGAGAAGAAAGCTCGGCAAAACTTAAATACAAAATAAGTAAAAAGCAAACATATTTATATTTTAATGAAACAAAATATGTCTAGCTCTACATCTTCAAATAGCACTTTTGTTAAGAAAGATCCAAACAAAAATAAGTATATTGATAGTAATTTATTACCCAAAATGAAAATACGTTTTGTATCAAAACAAGCGCAATAGTCAGTTTGTTACTTTGGAAAAAAGGATGATAGCTAATGCTTTTCTCGGACTGTATGTGCCTGTTGAGTCTTGTATTAGTCACACCAAAATAATTTTTATTCTAAAATAAGACAAAATGAGATACAGAATAATGGTTTTGGATAAATTCGTTGGAAATTTTTTTAAACTATAATCTGACCCAAATTATTTATAACGTAAAACCTAAACTCAAAATAGTAGCTGTGTTGGGCTAAGCAAAATTAGGTGGAAACTGTTAAAAATTATGATAGAACAGCTGCGGGTCCATTTTCGTTTACCATTTTTAAATAGCGAAATTATAAACTAATAAGAAGGAATATTGAATATATAATGATATATTTTCCTCTTAAAATTGTAGATTTTCTATGATAATGATACGACGATACACATATTTGAACATACTCGTATTTTCTTTATAAGAAAATGTGTCCTTGATTATCACTAATCTTAAACTGTTATATATTATTATTTTGTAATTATATATGTATAATTGTTTTGATTTTTTTTAACTCGAAAATTATTACAATAATGAAGAGATATGTGTATGTAAATGATGATATATAATTTTTGTTATAGAATATTTTTAATAATATACAAAAAGCAAACATCCTAAAATAAATTGCTGAGGAAGAAAATTATGAAAATTGTGCGTACAAACAAGAATTAGTTAAGCATAATTTTGTTTTTACTCTTGTACATATGTATAACATAACACATACATAATTAATATTATAAATGTCGTTTAGAAACATTAAACAACATCGCATCCGATGGAAAGACGGTAACAAAATACAAAATAGTATGAAAACAACCAATAGCGAGAACAAGTGTTATTTTTATTAAATATCATTTTCATTTATATCTTCGTAGTCAAAAATACTAATCAAATGGAATTGATTTTAAATATGTACTTTCTGTTCATTGTAAATAATTAGTAAAAATTAATTTTTGCCTTAATGCAAGTCACCCCATTACATCAACAACTAAAAAATTACTAAATAAGTATATGAAAATTCAGACATTTTTGAAGACACAACACAGCTGGCTGCCATAAAGTTTTATATCTTTTGTAAAAAAAAAATAATCTTATTGTCATATACACGAATGAAAACTTTTATGTTGTTGCATATTTAGTATAATTTTGTTTTCTTTTTATTTATATCCCAATTAAGAAGCATACATGCACTTAAAACATTATATTTAACAATAATTCATTTTTAAAAGAACATATTTTCTATTTCATACAATTATTTTTCTAATATGTGCGAATCAGTGAGATCAATCTTTCAGATCGCTGAAAGCCGTTGTGTGTTTCTATATAAAAAAAACAATAACATTAGTCCAAGTTAACATTGTGGCACATTTGTGTAATATTTTTTACTTTCATTTGTAAAACATCAATTATATACACTTTACATAGAATGAAAATGCATTTAATAATCAAATTATTTTTATAAAAATCAAATAATGATATATAAACAATTTGTTTTCTATAATAAATTATTACTTTTATTTTCTGAAATATGCAAAATTTGAAAATGGGTTTGCAGTTCGCGAAATAAGAAATGGTAGGTCGTATTTTCTGAAGATTGAGTGAAAGTGGTTACTTTGACTCATTATACTACGCATGCTCAAATTATTAGATGCGGAGAAATCGCATTGTAAACGGGTGGAAGTGGCCTATTGTTACCGAACGATTTTCTTTCTAACAGCGTTTTCGCACTACTGCACTCTGTGCACCCAGTGCATACAACCCACTTTTCTAGTTTTGCTCTAAAACTCGATCAGTGCATTTTTTCAAAATAATCCGAAAATTATCATTGCACTGACCCCCATAGTGAGTGCAGAAACTGCACTGAGTGCAATTCTGTTGATAGAATGTCCGAACACTCAACTATAGTCAGAACACTCAAAATATTCGGTGCATGCGCGTGCGCACTGAGTGCATTAGTCCGAAAATGCTATAATTGTGTCATGTCATGTACTCCTTTATTTGCTAGTAGAATGGCTGGAATGGAATTATTAATCTCATACTGAACGCATACTGCACTTTTCGATTGCACTGAGTGCATGCACTGGATAAGTCGAACATCAACTCCAGCGAGAAACTTTATTGATGTGGAAATGTTACGACTGGTTTCGATCTTTTACCATCATCCTCAGGTAACTTAAGGTCAACCACTAAAATAACATGAATTTGTAACAAGTTTGAATAGTGCATCTTGGTCTTTTTGAGGTGTTAATAGATAGTACAAACATGTGTGGGTCAGTATTATGTTGGTGATAACAATCATAATGCTGAAAGTTCATAAAACGTGGCTTTTTAAAGCGCTTTGTTGCAATAATACACTATTGAATCGTATATATTTTTCGCTGCATTGCTTTATTGAAGCGCTTTACGGAAGCAGATTTTTTAATTGCATTCTTACTTTCCGATACTACTGAAGGTATGTATAGGAAAGTAATAAAGTATCGGATTCACCCCAAAAATTCGATGTCATGTTTTCAACAGATCTCCACGAATCTCGATTCCCTCTGTCCGAAAAAATGGTTTTTGGCCTGATGTCCGTAAGTGTGATTGTGTGTGTGTGTGGGATTGTGTGCTGTGCGATTGTATGTCCGCTGTGGACAAAATTCCAAGCAACAGATCAGAACAAAACTTGGCACACAGGTTCAGTCCCGTTACGAGCAGACCTGGTTCGAAATTCAGCAAAATCGGTTGGTAAAGAAGGGCACTAGGGCACATAACAAAAATTTGCGAATCACTGCTAAAGAAAAAATACGTTCATATAGGTAGTGCAAGTCTGTCCATTTCAACACCTATAATTTTTTCTCGTAGGATGCACAATTTGTGAGATAATAATTCCTAAAATATCAAATTTGTGTGTGATCTTGTGAACAAAATTCCAGTCGAACCGCGCAACGCATCGAGTAGATATCCTTCTGGTAAGAAATGAAGTAAAAAAAAATAGGGTGCGGGATACCGCACAATTTTCCGATACTTAGCCAATCCCTTCCAGAGTCTTTTTGTCTCTGCAACTAATTTCGCCATATAGGGACACTTAGTATCGGAACGTTGTGCGGTATCCCGCGTGAATATTGTTGCCATCATTGCAGCTACGCACTAAAACAAAAGACAGTTTTAGTAGAAAAATATTAAAAATTCAATTACACCTGCATGTCCTTCACAGTACGTTTCATTCGTCAATATTGAGTGTCTATGAATCTAGAAATATAGGGTGTTAATACGGATTGTTTTGAGTTTTTTAAAAATTTCAAATTTTAGGGTTTATTTAATATCTCACAAATTATGCTTCCTGCGCGAAAATGTAATAGGTATTGAACTGTAGAGGATTGGTATCTCTAAAAGATCATAGTCATTTTCTCAGTGATATGCAAATTTTGTATTGGCATGCTTAGACTGTAAACATGCGTTCTTTGCGCTTGGAGTCACAGTCACAGTCTAAGCCTTGACATTTTGGAAATTAATATCTGACAAACTATGCATCCCACGAAAAAATATGATAGGAATTTAAATCTAGAGAATTTTAGACGCTACCTGATATTATTTTTTGCTTTTGCCTAGATCAATATTTAACCAGTTATATGCAAAATTTATGTTTTGACATTCAAGTAAAGTGCCCTTCTTTATCAACCGATTTCGCTCAATTTCAAACCAGGTCGTCCCATTACAGCACTGAACCCGCATACCAAGTTTCGTCTCGACAAGTTGCTCAGTTCGGCTGGAATTTTGTTCACACCACACATTTGACATTTTAGGAATTAATATCTCACGAACGATGCATCCTACGAGAAAAATTTATAGATATTGAAATGTAGGAAATTCAAATGTCTAGAAGAATTTGTTTTTTGTTTGACAGTTGAATGCATATTTATGTTTTGACATTCTACTAAAAATTCCCTAGTGCCCTTCTTTACGGACCGATTTTGCTCAATTTCGAACCAGGTTCTTCTCATGTCGGTTCTGAACCTGCGTGCCAAGTTTCGCCCCGAGAAGTTGTTTGGTTCGGCTGGAATTTTGTTCAAAACAACTTTGACATTTTAGGAATTAATATCTCCCAAACTATGCTTCCTACGAAAAAATGTTATAGGAACTAAAATATAGATAATTTTATGCACCATATGAATAGGTTTTTTGCTTTTACCTAGATGCAATAATTAGCCTGTTATATGCAAATTTATATTTTGACATTCAAGTAAAGTGTCCTTCTTTACCGACCGATTTTGCTCAGTTTCACACCAGGTCTGAAGATGGCAGCTCTGAAGTCGCGTAGCAAGTTTCTTGTCCACAGACATACTCGTACATACACACATACAGACACACAGTCATCAGGCCAAAAACCATTTTTTTCGGAGTCAGGGGAGCGAGATTCGTGGAGATCCGTAGAAAACCGGACATCGAATTTTTGGGGTGAATCCGATACTTTCCTATACATACCTTCGGTAGTATCGGAAAGTAAAAATATGGTGCGTAACACCGCACAACTTTCCGATACTTAGTGTACTATATGACGAAATTAGTTGCAGAAACAAAAATACGGTGCGGGACACCGCACAACTTTCCGATACCAAATAGCTACACTATGTATCGGTATAGTGTGTTAATACGTCATCATAGCACATTAGATTCTTGCAGTTTATTGTTTTGAGTTTGTTGCAAATTTCATATTATAAGAATTAATATCTCCCAAACTATGCTTCCTACGAAAAAATGTTTTGCTTTTGCCTAGATGCAATAATTAGCCTGTTATATGCAAATTTATATTTTGACATTCAATTAAAGTGCCCTTCTTTATCAACCGATTTTGTTTAATTTCGAACAAGGTCGTATCATTATGGCACTGAACCCGCATACCAAGCTTAATTTAGATAACTTGCTCGGTTCGGCTGGAATTTTGTTCACAGCACAAATTTGACAT
>JARJEB010015180.1:0-17149 GCA_030264535.1 Liometoxenus newtonarum | reverse complement strand
ACTATGATTTTTCTACACTTTGCACTATTTTTAACACAAAATACAAATAATGATGTTCTCGATAAAGCAACGAACTAAGACTAGTTGACAAGTGAAACAATATGGCGGGCGGTACACATAGGGCTATTGTCGGAATTCTTCGGGTTCTTTCGAGATCTTAGATCATATAGATAAGTTGGATCGGTCACTTCAAATTCGTTAAATTTTGTTGAACTTTAATACGCGATTATTGTTATTTAACTCACGGTAGTGTGTTATAAAAATCCATAACTGACGGTAGTGAGTGATAGGTACCATTAATCACTGAAGAAATGCTAATAATGACCATATAAATAAATAGGTGTAGAAAAACATGTTTATTAACAACCAGTTAGTAATGTTTAAGTCTTTTTCAATTGCACTTACGGTTAATTATCGGTGATTTTGAATTGTGTCAAAATATTTTCCTACTTTCTAGTGATTAAAATTGTTTCGTTTATATTCCTGGTACCAATGTACCTTGTTCCTGATGGTTTAATAATCTGAAACAAAAGAAAATCTTAGCTTACTAGTCTGGATATTATTGTTGAATATTTACCATGTTCTGAATCCAAGTTTAGGGTTTCCTGTCCTCTTTCCACCTTCATGTAGCAAACAAGCCGATTGTCCTCTTTAGTAGCCGCTGATATAGGTTAGGTTAATTCCAAACACGATTATGAAAGTAATTGAATGTTAATTAACCACGAGGATTCAATGAAGTGATTCCTATTTTTTCCTGACAGAACCTGCTTGCACAAATGTTAAAAAATAAAAAATGTGTTTCTTGGTACCCTCGTCCACGGATATTCTGTATATCAATAACATCATGATAATATACTTGATAAAACTTTTAAAATTATTGCTCGATTGCGATCGAAACATCATTGAGAAAAAAACATTTTTAACGATAATAAAACAAAGGCAGCATTATCAAGAAACCATTTAATAAAATTTGTTTTAACATGTAAATAGTTACAAGAAAACAATACCTGAACCCAGAAAATATATAAGAATTGCTAACAGTAGTGATTTTCCTCTTTATTTTTGAGAAACAACACAAGCATAACAATTTGGGAAATCATCAAGGCCCCAATAATTGTCAGCAATACTAAAAAATTAATTGTTAACAAGTACATTTCCTGACTCGTAACAATTACGTCATCAATATCAGCCTTTAGGGTGCTAAATTCGCAACCGACTCTTTCCCTGCTCATTTCTTCGTTTCCTGTAACTGATGGTGCTGATGCTTCATCTTCACCAATACTTTTAAAAATGTCTTTCAATTTTGCGAATTTGCCGATAACATTATTAAAAGTGGTTTTTAGTTTTGCGAATTTGCCAACACCGGCCAAATTTGTATTTTCGGTATTACCCCCTTCTCGGCAGGAATAGATGAATTTTTTTCCGTTGTGCAAATAATGAATAAATAATCCCTTATTGCAATAATCTGTGATGTTTTGACTTGTGAGGGCGAACTGAATATTCAAATCTTCCAATTGCGGTGTATTAAGTTTAAGACTCAATTCAAAATGTTGATTGTACCTTAATGATAGTGCTCTTAATGATGGTGAACTAATATTCACAAAGCCCAAGGAATTATTACTCAAGTCAATTTCTTGGATTGGTACTAGACTAAGATTCCATTGCAATTTCGTCAATCGATTGCCTGCCAAAATTAATGTTTCCAACTCTGGACATTCTTCAAATATTGACAAATCAACTTCATCAATTTCATTATAAGATAGATTAAGATATTTCAAATTTGGCGCGTAAATCAGAAACGACTTCAATTTGTTTCCACTTAAATGCAAATGCGTTAAGTTGGTAAATTTGCAAAATGCATCATAGTCGACCCAAAGAATCTTGTTGTTTTCCATATGAACTGTTGTAATACTTTCTGGGGATGGAAATGTGTTGAAATAAGATTTGGACAGGGCGGTGATGTCCTGATTTTGAATCACCAGTTCATTGTTTTTTTCGAATCCATATGTCGCGTTGAGGATCACCTGTTATTCGAATTTCTAACATGAAAAAAAGCTGTTACCTGAAGAGGATATAAAAATAGTTTCGTACCATTATGATAATGATTTTGGATAGAGTCCTTCCTGCGAAATTAAGTATTATGCTTAAAAAACTAAACATTTTTTATGATGTTCAAAATGTATGTTTGTGTTAAATTCTTCTTGAACTTTGGAGAGGAAATATTTATAACACAAAATTTATCACAAAAAAGTCTGTAACGTCTTTTTGTTGTTGTATTTTCAAATTTTGATTTCTTATCGTATTAAACACGTTGCACTTGAATAGTACCTGCAGTTTAGGCATTTCGAATAATACACTGAAGATGATCTAATAAAATTTGTAGTTTACCCGCGTTCACAACAATTCCAATTTTATTATCACTGATAAGATAACAAGTGCAAATTCACTCTTCCTGTTATTGGCATATGTTAGTTATCTTATCTCGCACTTATCAATGATTTTATTTATGTCTAAATATAGGTACATTCTTTATGTACTCATTCTACATCGGCACAAACACCTCCTTGCACACACTAACCCATAATATGAGCGTGATATAGTGTTTGTCACGCGGTTTGCTCGAATTTGTGAAGATTGCGAAGATGTTGCGAAGATTTGAAACAAATATTTCTATATGATGCACGAAAAACCATTGCATGCCAACATTTATTTTGTCCTCTATCGTTCCCCGTTCTATTCTAACCTTACTTTGTGTTCAAAAGAAGCAAAGAGATCAATCTGCTAAGCTAAGCCGTGTTGCGCCCAGATGGAGCTACTAGTTACCTTCTCTCACCACAAAAATGGTTGCGGCCAACTATAAATGAAATTGTTATCATGGCCAAAACGCCTAAAACCAACAAAACAGATGTTTATGGTTCGTGTGTCTTTCAATTCTCAGTATTTCCATCGTCCAAACACCGCCTTGCACACACTAACCCATAATGTGAGCGTCATATAGTCTTTGTCACGCGGTTTGCTCGAATTTGTGATTTTGTTGGGTTGCGAATATTTGTGCGAAGATTTGAAGCAAATATTTCTATATGATGCACGAAAAACCATCGCATGCCAACATTTATCTTGTCCTCTTTCGTTCCCCGTTCTTTTCTAACCTTACTTTGTGTTCAAAAGAAGCAAAGATAACAATCTGCTAAGCTAAGCCGTGTTGCGCCCAGATGGAGCTACTAGTTACCTTCTCTCACCACAAAAATGGTTGCGGCCAACTATAAATGAAATTGTTATCATGGCCAAAACGCCCAAAACCAACAAAACAGATGTTGATGGTTCGTGTGTCTTTCAATTCTTACTATTTCCATCGTAAAATTTTTCAAATACATTTTTATTGAAGTAAATATACTAATATATACAGGAGAAACAAAATATTAATAGATAAGTATGTAAAAACTTATGGATCAAATAAAAAAAGTTAAGAAGGGACTAATTGATCCAATAAAAAAAATTCCAAACTAACTCGCAAACTAAAATGTGATGATGTAATATTAGGTAATAATTCATTTATTTAGGCAGTGTATATCGTCATAAACACTATATTTACATCCATCTGACTTCTCTTTTTTTTTTAAAAAAACTTCGCTATATGATCTTTTTGTTTTTTTGTTCATCATTTTCCTTATACATTGTTATTTTAAATGTTTTCAATCATCGTCATTATCGAATATACATAATTGTATTCGATAGAAAAAAATCTTGTTCTCGTCCTTACCCATCTTCAAACATCCTCATAGCCTATTCAGATAATCACCTGCATAACAATTTACCTTATAATTGTTTATAATCTAAAATTCCTTTAATTGCCTTTACTTAAAGTTTTTTGTTAATATTATTAATGGAGGAACGAGAACACGATTTCTTAACAAATTATAAATATTAATAAATACAACAGTGAGCAAATACTTAACGGCCCAAAAATTGATTAACAGTTTTTATTTTCATACTTTTTGTCTTTCTTCATCATCATCATCATCAGTTATCGATTTCACAAACGTTAATGTGTGTCTGTGTGTGTGTGTGTGTGTGTGTGTGTGTGTGTGTGTGTGTGTGTGTGTGTGTGTGTGGCTGTGTGTATGTTCACTTTTTGGTTTTGGTTTTTTTTCGATTTAACTGTGCAAAAATCAAATAATAGAGTGCAATTTAGCCAAAAAAGTCTTTAATAATAAATATTTACGTTTTTTGCATTTTAATTCTATTGTACGTGTAAGTGTACCTTAATTAGTACTTTAGACTTTTTTTCAATTCGTTAGTACTTACTTCTTTTATTTTAATATTTAGTACCCTTTTTGTATAGTAATCTTTTTGCCACATCTTAGTCTTGGCACAAATTCATATTATTTTTGCATGTACATATTCGTACTGAGTGATCGGAAATTGAAAAATATCCAAGCCAATTAGAATTAATCATTTTAGATCACCCTGTATTTTGTTTGTTTGTTCTAAAGTCGTTTACATAATTTATTATAATACAAAATGAATCGTTTTCTGAATGGTACATTGTACAGCAAGTACTAAGCTACACAATTATTTCTGTTTTATTTATTTATTTTTATGTTCATTTTTGATTTGTGATGCGTCCTTTATCATTTTACATGTTTTACATTTTTTTCTCTTCTCAGTAAATGTTCATTCCTGTCTCTCATTTATTTTCATTTCCCTTATTAATTATAATATGATAATATTCATCGTGTAACGTAACTGAAACAATTTTACAATTATTTACCGGATTCCTTAGGTTATATCATTTTATGGACGTTATAATTGACATTTAATTATTTATAACGCAACGTACGAACCGGATTTCTTTATTATTTGTTATTTTTTTCACTTCAACTTTGATGTTTCTATACACTGTTTGCATTTTACATTTTCACTGTGATTGTTTTAAAATGTTATTTCGATTAAAATTCTAGTATAAATCAATCGAATGATTTGAATTTCAACATAATTATAATATTCTTATATAATTTCATAGAAATCTTTACATAATTTTTCTTTTCATTAATAAATTTATTAGTAAAATCAATCAATAAAACCACTTTTAAATTCTTTTGTTTGATTTTAATTAAAGTTTAAACTTTAAAGTGATATCAGATGTCAACCCCTATTGTAATTTTTTTATGTGTTATTAGGTATTAAATTTATTTCTTTATTTAGTTTTTCTGTTTGTTTGTTTAATAATTCATACATTCTTATTTACACTTTTGCATCTTCTAATATTCCTATTTGCTCTCTCTTTATTTATCCCATTTATTTCATCATCTTAAAACTTAAAACTTAATATATTTTATAATTTCATAATTTAATTAAATATTCATTGTTTTACAACCCTCATCATACCTCATGAGTCATGTCAAACGAAATTTTTAGTTCTCAACTATAGTGTACAGAGCGATCTAAAATTATTAATTATATATTTTAGATCACTATGTAATTATTAGTTTTTCACAATTTTTGGTTGGAATTTTTTTTAATACATTTATAATTCTCGCAATAATAATAATAACAATTAGTAATTATTTAAATAAACTCCATTTTAAACTATTATAGTATTTTATGTCGTCGCTTTCGTCTTGTAGACACTTACATTTTTTCTTTTTTTCTTCGTTTTACATTTTTTTGCATTTTTATATTCAAAATCCTACTGAGCATTTTAGAATTATTTTGGTCGCGGTGAGTTCGCTTTTGACTTTCTTTGTTCTTATTGATAACAACAATATTTTCATGAGTCCATAAATTAACAATTAAAATAAACCAATTAAAATTAATAAAATAATTTTCAATTCACATTAATTTTGTTATTTGTTTTAGTCCGATTAATTATAATATCTAGACTCTAGACTCATACATCCGCATTCACACTGTAAACTTAATTATTTTACTTTGTTGTTCCTGTCCGTTGAGTTATTAACATTTATCGTATTTGCGTTTATTGTTTATTAAATATTAGTTGTTAAATATTGTGTACGTACATTTGTGAGTAATGTGTTTGAGCTTTATGGTAAATATGTCGATTTGTTTCGTTCGTTCGTTCAATTATTAGTGGAACGGATGTTTTATTAAGTCGCACGATCTCGGTTTGCTTCATCGAAATGCAGAAATGCACAGCAATACGAATACGAATACAAATACAGGAAATATGCATATTAAGAGGTGAAATGATGAAATGCAGCACTGCATGCAGCAATTCGAATTGCTTCCGTTCGTTTAACATAGGTGCGCAGTCAGTTGTCCGACATTTTAATAAGTGGAGATCGCAATGGGTGACAACCATCATCGTTTGTTATTTGATATACCATTCATTACCATATAAGTATGCATGATCATCATTTGAACACACGACGTGATAGCATATGATTCTATTAGATACAAATACACAATCGATCATCAAAACAAATCTAATTTGATAGCCAATTCGAAATATATGCCAAAGGAAAATAGAACTATGATAAACCATCATAAACTTAAGGTTTATTCCAAAGTCAAAAAGTCAATACAAAGAGTTTTAATAGAAATCGCGTGTGTTAAAGTAATAATAAACATAAAATTGATAATGCGCAGGCGTGGTAGCGCAAAAGATTTCTGATTTCGAATTCTGGTAATATATTGAAAGAGTTTTTATTAACGAATAACGAAAAGTCAATACAAAGGGTTTTAATAAAAATCGGGTATGTTAAAGTTGTAATAAGCATAAAAACTAATAACGCGTGGGCGCGGGAGCGCAAAAGATTTCTAATTTCGAATTCTGGTAATGAATTGAAAGAATTTTTATTAATGATTAACGAAAAGTCAATACAAAGTTGTTGAAGTAGTAATAAGCATAAAATTGATAATGCGCAGTCGCGGTAGCGCAAAAGATTTCTTATTTCGAATTCTGGTAATATATTGAAAGAGTTTTTACTAATGATTAGTCATTTTTATTATTTGTCATTTTTTTATTAATGAAAAGTCAATAAAAAGGGTTTTAATAAAAATCGTGTGTGTTAAAGTAGTTTATATAATATATAAGCATAAAATTGATAATGCGCAGTCGCGGTAGGGCAAAAGATTTCTGATTTCGAATTCTGGTACTATATTATTGAAAGAATCTTTATTAACGATTAACGAAAAGTCAATACAAAGAGCTTTAATAAAAATCGGGTGTGTTAAAGTATCTAGTAATAAACATAAAATTGATAATGCGCAGGCACGGAAGCGCATAAGATTTATTATTTCAAATTCTGAAAAATATATTGAAAGAATTTTTATTAACGATTAACGAAGTCAATACACAGGGTTTTAATAAAAATCGGGCGTGTTGAAGTAATAATAAACATAAAATTGATAATGCGCAGTCGCGGTAGCGCAAAAGATTTCTGATTTCAAATTCAACATATTGAATGAAACATATTGACAGAATATTTATTAACGGTTAACGAAAAGGCAATACAAAGGGTTTTAATAAAAATCGGGTAGTATAAAGCAATAATAAACATAAAACCGATAATGCGCAGGCGCGGTAGCGCACAAATTTCTGATTCGAATTCTGGTAATATATTGAAAGAATTTTTATTAACTATCAAAGAAAGTAAGGCTTCGTTAATACTATGCTTGTTTTCATTCATCATTCATGCGCGGATTGATTGTTGTTATTTTATTAATTAATAACTGAATGATTTATTAGTTCTTAAACTAGCTCTCGCTGCACGCATATTACAAACTAATATATACGATTACGCGAAATTATTTATTAAATTATTATTATACGCCAAAAACGGTGAAATTATCATATTTATGTTATTTTGGTTATCATGTTGTTTTAAAGTCAATTTGACGTTGTTTACTTGTTGTTATTGAATCAGTTCGGTTGTTTTATTCGCCCTCACCGTTTTGAGACCATGTTTTATAATTATAATATATCGTGAGAAGGTACTTCTTGTTACTTTTTATTACAAATATACCGAAAGTGGATGGAAAAATGTGTGTACGTGTATTCTTTGGGAAGTGGTTGTCTGGGTGGCTCTGAGGGTGATCCATTGCATTATAATCGTTTAGTTTTTCTTCTTATTTTAATCTCTGTCTGAGTGTAGTGAAATGTATGCTCAATTATCTCGGTGCGCAATATACTTAATACTTATATATTCGATTAATATTTTAATAGTGAATAAGGAACAATCGGATCAGCCCTCATTTCTTTAGATCCGAACCGAACAATATCTACAGAGTGCGTTAAACTTGGTGACATCAAAGTAGTCGCACTGACACTGACGTCAGATGTCAATAAATTCACAGCACCCTGTATATAAAAATTTTATGGCGTTTTTTTAAATTTATTACAATTCGAGAGCACTGTGACAATCATAATGATAATAATTGTAATTAATATGTAGATATCACTAAAGAGAACCTTTTTTGTATTTTTTTTCCATTTCATTTTAGTTTTATATGTATTGTAGCAAAGCGGCGCGAACGACCACGAAAGGAAACGCTCGCCTGGTTGCCTAGGGTGCGAGCCAGCTCTGTCACAGTATGTAGGTATCTTTTTCATATATTAAGACCTATTATCTTACATCTACAATAAAAAAATCGTTTCGTTTTTCCTACGAAAGATTTCGTATGTATTTTTGTTTTGCATGTTTTAATAATATATGTATAATAAGAACGCATCTGGCATGTCCTTGCTCCCTTGTAGAAAAAAAATGTTGCATATTCGGTGGCACTAAGAGAGCCAGGCTTGTCCACAACTAAGGCAAAATCGGGTTTTCTTTTATCATTTTTTTCTTTAATAATATATAATCATATTTTCCAAATACACACCACGGATTTAGAATTATGCATGCATTTTGAATGCATCAGGAATGTCTCAACAACTATATAATATATATTTTTTATATACTTATTTGTTTGTTTTTATACTTCAAGTCAGTCGTATTATACATATTAGTTCGACTGCACCAAACACTGAATTAAACACGGGATTTTTCTGGTGGTTGGTTGAGAGGTGGGTGATGCATAGGGGCCGGGCCGATTCGCTATTTTCGCTGCGAGTCTACCCTGTTCAGTCACTATCAGTGTTTATATTCCGGGTATCGTTTCGGCCTGTGGATGGTGGCGTGCTCCGGATGCGGCTGCAACTGTACCGGCGGCACGGGAACGGGCGCGCGTACGATACTCGTCGGTTCTTCACTCGTCGAACTACTCGGCGACGGTAAACGATATTCGCGAGGTATCGTACTACCACCACCGCTCGTACCGGCTTGCGGTACGGCGTCCTCGCTTGCCCATCGGGCCAATTGTTGTTGAGCTTGAACGAATTCATCGCTAGAAACACACACACACCATATGACAAGAGACAGAGAGCGGACAGTGAAGAAGGGTCGTTTTGTTAGCCGCGCAACACACATCCATCAAAGACAGATTACCTTTCGCTATCGGGCGTTACCCCACAAGGTGCACCACGTTCATGATCGGCGCTTTCATAGATGCCCTCCTCTTCTGCGGCTTGATGCGGATGATGTGGATGTGGATGCGGGTAGGGCAAGCGTACGCCCGGCTGCCGGTATCGGCCGCTGCTAGCGTACATGAAGCGATTGTCGCGGTGCGACTGATGCGAACTTTCGCTGCACGCCGATGAGGACTCCTGTCGATAATGGCGGTCCGCTTCCGTTTCGGACATGCGAATATCTTCCGACCCGCTCGGACTCATATGGCGCGAATGGTGTTCTAATTGTCTTATTAAATCTTCTAGATTGCGTATACGTAGCGGGCCGGGGCCTCGCGTCTCCACCTCGTCGTCGTCCTCTTCGTCAGCGTCCACGACAACCTTTACAAAAACCTGTATCACTTATCTAGGACGCAATGCCAATTATATTACTACTGTTTACTTACTTGCGGCTCACAAATGTTCTCTTTGCTGCTGGAACGTTTGTAGTCGGGATAGCTGGCAGCGCACTCCTGCAGACTGCGCCGGAGCACCTCTTCGCTAAGACCAGACGTGCTTCCCGACGGCGTCGACGTGCCCCGATGATTGGCGGCAGTTCGTAATGCTTTAATAATATCCTCGTGGTAACCGTTCAGGCTCTTCAATGTTCTTTCGACATCGGTCATACTGGCGCCACCCATTAATTGTGCCATGCTGATGTTGTTCTGTGATAGTATATCGTCCGGGGAGCCATCGCCCCAATTATCCTTGCTATCGCTCATTACCAGTCCGTAATCGTGTTTCTTCAATATTCCCTTTTTCTCGGGCAGTTTGAGGTTGTTGTGTTGTAAATCAATAAAAGAAACAGTCTCTTCTTCCCCTACAAACCGAATAGAAAACAGGAACTTCAATTTATTGAATTCTATTTATGCAGTTGAATGAAAGCAGAAAGAATACAAATGACCCGAAAGTCGGTCAGGCAAATGCAAACACCAGTACTATAACTTTATTTTATTTCTTTCGATTTACATTTCTATCCCGAATTTCATTTCTCTGATTGTTTCCTACGTTTTTTTTATATTTTAGAGAAACTGGTAATCTAATGCGCATGAGCAGTAGACCACAATCATGCCCTTCTTATGACTTTTTTTTGATTTACCTGAATGTGTTGGATCATCTTCACTTGTCGATCCACCGATGCCAATACGTTTCAACGATGACATCTTATGAGCCCTACAACAACAAATTCAATCATTCAATCAATTATTCATTCTACTTTTAACACAGAGGACACCCATACTGGTCACACGATGAACATGCATATCTCCACATGCAACCCAAAATAAAAATAATAAATCATATTCGTATTTAATATTTTTGTTTTTTATTTAATAAAAATCAAATCAACTAATAACGGGTTGTTTCAAACAATGACAGTTGAACGAACACAAAATGGTGAATGAAACTATGCTTATTATGATTGAGATAAACAAGTCAAAATTATTTGTTGGGAGAGACATCCCCGAAACGACAATGAATCACGCAATTTTCGTTGCTTGTTGTATGTGCAAAATATTATTACAAACAAACAAACAGAACAAAAATGAGACAACAACTAACTGGTAATGTGATGATCCACCAGATCCCATGTGATTCGATGAGCGGAATAATACGCGTTGTGAATCCGCACGACTGGTAAAAAGCGATTAGAACAATTAGTCATTTTCCAATGAAATGTATATGTTAATCCAATTGATATTTTCTTGAATTTTACTATACAGGATGTTCCAAGATAGTTTTCTTATTTTTCAGACTTGTCATATGAAAGTTTTTGTTTTCTTATCGAACACCCTGTATATTTGTATATAATGAAGTATATTAAAAAAGTATATAGAATAACTGTACAAACTTGGTATTTTCGTTGCAATAGACTATAGATTGTTTCATCCCTACGACTGAACAATAAAATTTCAAAAGATTTCGAAAAGAGATATAAGAATAGCAGATAAATATAGACAGTGATAGTGATATTAGAGAAAAATGTATACATAAATATGTACATTTCGCGTTAAACTAATGATTATAAACCAAAATAATGCAAGATTGGCCCACTCTAGGTACCTATGTGAAGACGCAAAAATATTACTTACTCCTTGGAATAATAAGAAATAACTTAAATTAAATGTGTAATTAAAAAAAAATATAAATCAGATGACACAATAATATAAAGTTAAATTTTCAAAGGAAACTAAAGATTTGATCATTAATCGAAAATGTTCATTCGCACTGCAATCACACACAAGGTCTCCAAAAAAATTAATATTTTAGTACAGTTTTTGTATAATGAATTTAAATGATTAGATTTTAGCTAATTTTTTGTCATACTAATTAAATAAAATAATTAAATCAATTTAATTCATCAATTATTTCGTGAATTATGCATTTTTGTGCATGAAATTTGATAAGTAATAAAATTTAATATAAACAAATTTTGTGTTGATATCCTAATATGATCCCAAATGTAAAAAAGTCATCCACAATTTAGCACTTATGTATAATGTATTGCATACATTTGAGGGAAGACCCACTTTTTCGCGACCCATCCCCTTAAAATTCATAGTTGAGCTGCGACCCATCCAAAATCGGCTTGCGACCCACCAGCAGATCGCGACCCATGACTTTGAGAACCCCTAATGCCCTAGCAATTAGGCTGCCATCATATTATCCCCCTAATTAATAGGCTTACCAACCTACATATAAGTAATTTGGGTAGTCGACAAATGTTACATATTGCCATGATGTATGTACATAAATATCAACGTGTTAAATATTTTTACATTGAAAACATCTTTTCTTCTATCTAGTTCATATTAGGATATCAAAGGGTTGCTGGCAAACTGGGTGCTTCAAAGCGCTGACGCGGTAGTCATTTCATTACGTAAGCACTTTTCGATAACGCGACGTTTATTCATTGATTTCAACGTTTAGTAACGCAAAATTCCGCAGTTGCAGTGCTATGACTCTGTCTTTAAAGCATTTCAAACCGCCTAGTGTGCCATTAACCGTAATATAAAAGTTGTTTGTTGATATTTTTAGTATATGATACTGATTTACTTACCCATACGCGGGTACTCCGAAGGGCATAATCTTGTCAGCGTTATTTAAGTTATCCTCTTGCGAATGATTGCCGGTTAGGACGTAATTTTTCTGGTTTGTTTTTTTATCGTACGGTTTCTCATATTTGCGTACCGTAGTCCTCCTATTTTGGTTGATTAAAACGTTCAATCGTTTACAAAGAGAAGTCGGTAGGCCCCGTAGTGTTAGTGAAAAAGAAAATAGAAAAGAAAACCTAATTAATATGGTTGTTCATAAGTTCTTAAATATTTTTGTAATGTTTCTTAAGGTTTTTTGGATTTTTCCCCATCATTTGCGAGAAAACACCCACAGTATATGTAATTATAGATTGACAAATACTAACGTGGGTTTCAACTTTTATACAACGAGTAAAGCAATATAATTATAATTCAAGTGGCACACTAGACGGTTCAAAACACTTAGCAACACCCTTTGCGTTTGATAAGCACCTAGTGTGCCATGGGCCTAAAATTTATGATGAAAAAAAAAATGAAAACCACTTTGGTATTTTTTGATTGTAATAGATACAGATGGATTTGTTTATTTAGAACATGCGATTCGATTTGAAAAAAATATATTACAATGATTTTCGTTTGAGATTTACTTGTGTTTTTATTCTAAAGGGATAATTTTGATTTTCCATTAGACTATTCTATTAGTGAATTTAAAACTGATAACTTGAAAAATGTTAAATGCTTTATTTAAATAAAGATGTAGATGTATAGGAAAATAATCAACAAAAACTATAATCGAAAATTACGACTTGAATACAACTCAATGAATGTTATGATGTAGTTTTACCATCGATCATCCCTTAAGTAGTCCATAAATATTACCTATTTATATATTACTAATTTCTTCTTTAGCAAAAAAACTTAAATTAATAAATAAAATTGGAAATGTTTTTAAAAGTTAAAAGTTCAGTGCAAGAACAAATTATAAAAAATATAAGAAAAAATCCATTCCGAAATACATAAAAATATTTACAGGGTGTTGTAAAATGATCGATATTAGCTGTCAATAAGTTTACATCACCCGGTATAATATCAAGAATAAAAAGTGTTTTCATTTGTGGAGTATCATCTGTGTTCTACTAATGTTAAATATGTTATAGGTTAGTGTTCAGATAAGTCGTCTCATTAAAAAGTTAGAGATTGAAACTGAGGTGATAAGGCGAAGGGCAGTAAAAGCTTACTAAGGAATCTCAACAAAATACTTATTACTGATGGGATAGGCTACGAACCCGCGGAGAACAACGCCCCATATGGCAACAATAGGAACTAGAACGATATTAAATCATGTTGTTTAAAATTGCCGTAGGTGGCGCTGTGCACCTTGGATGGACGACAGGCTGTGTTACTATATTCGGTAGGTGTACGTATATGTGTATTATAAATAGTTGTTTAATTAAACAAATCAATAAATTATTTTACTATTTCGGCTCGTTTTTTGTTTTCTGTTTATAATTGAAAAATATGGTTTTTATATATAACAAATTCAGGATTAATTTTTCAAGGGTACTTTTATTCGGGAAGCATACATTCTGCACGCATTCAAAATATATAGCATCTAATAGAGATAGATTCAAGTAAGTATACGAATAGATAGACAGAGAGAGAGAGAGATAGATTAAAGATGTTTACATAGAGCTCAAATACACCACCGAACATGCTCACACAGATCATGCCTTGATTTTTTTTTTATGTTGTGTTTTTTTTTGGTATTTACAATACAGATCCTTGTTGTTTCTCAGGATTTCAATGTTTTCATTAAAATCTATTTTTATCACATCAAAGAACGTGGATCTGTTTTAACACACAATTTTAAATTGTTATTTATGATACAAAATGCTGAATGGTTCAGGTAAAGATTTGTACATGTTTGGAAAGACGCATTTTTCTCACGTGAGAAAACAAGGCAAACAAATTGCACAAATTTATATACCAGAATTATTCAGCACCACACATTTGGAGCGTGCACTAGAGTTATTTACACACATGCCGATTGCACCACATACAATTTTACTGACAAAATAAATATATATATAAACAATATTTATACATTTAATAATCACGTCTTCCTTTTTTTTATCCTTTACGGTAGATACTAAATAAATTTGATTTGGATTGCAAATTTAGTTGTTTAAACATTCGGTTGTAAACTATTGACTGATAATTTATATTTGGTAACTCAGCGTTGGTGTGTTTGTTTTTTTTTTTTAGATTTTATTTTTGATTCAATTTAACGTAAAATTGTAAGGCAGCAACCTGCTGTGATCTGCGACTAGGCTTTGGAGATGCACAGCGCCAATGGAAGACTTCTTTTTAAACATACTTTCAAGAAATTATGAAATAAATTGATTATCATCAAAATTGATCAAACAACGAGCTATTTGGAATTGTCATATCATAATTGAAAGCATTACAGTTTTTCCATCACGAAACCATAGCACATTGTCTGTAAAGAGTTGTAAATTTAACGTGTGTGTGTGTGTGTGTGTGTGTGTGTGTGTGTGTGTGTGTGTGTGTGTGTGTGTGTGTGTGTGTGTGTGTGTGTGGATGAAAACGGTGTATGTGTAAAGAAAAGGGCAAATGAAAAAGGGAACATTGTTATAAATCCTCATCCACAATTAAAAATAGAAGAAGAAATTAGAAAGACTTATATTTGAATTATTTATAAAACTCCCTGTATTTTAACATAAATCCTTCGTAAAATGAGGATAATTAATGTCATGTTATGAAACATTTATTAGTTTTTATATCGAGTATTTTTCGTTTGTAAAAAGTGCCTTTTTTAGGAAAGTATTAATAAAATTTCGTTTTTACTAGTTTTACTACAACTTATTGAAACAAAAACTCGTAAACATTTGTCCGCACTGGAGTTTGCGTTCGTTTATTCAGATATAATGAAAGTTGGAAACGCATTAAAATATACGCGAGCGAGTGCACGGAGGTTATAAAATTAGTTAATCCGCACAAAACGAAATTATAGTGGACGAAAATAAATTATTATGGTACTAAATCAGAGCATGTTGCGAGAAAAAAAAAACGACAAAAAACTGAGTGGGTGCATTTCGTTGATGACTAATTGAATTTACGAGTTTTCCACTGCACAGTCCACAAGCAAGCAACACAATTTTCCCCTGGTATAATTGTTTGTTCCTAACTCATTTGGCCTCGGGCCAAATTATTTTAAAGATTTTTATATTTAATTAAAATGTATTTACTAGATAAAACTAGATGAATCTAAATTAGTTTTTTTAAAGTTTTGCTTTTCATAAGTTGCTTAAGGGTTAAGCCAAGTGACACACTATAAGGCATTGGAGATGCAAAACACCCTGGGTCACTTCCGGCAATTTGACAAAAATGGCTAAGTCGCTGGCAATCGTTTGAAAAAGTTTACAGAGTTTTTTTTTGTATTTTGCATTTTAAGGGCATATAGAGTGACACAAGCCTAAAAAAATAAAAATTATGAATATGAATGAGGTTATGATACTTCACATCACGAAATTTATTTATTGTACGACTAGTTTCGCGACTTCAAGGTCACATCATTAGGCACTACAATATCAATTACAATGATACGGATTAAATTGTCACATTTAATACATTATTAACTACGACAATTTAATATCTATTAATTTGGTAGTGCCTGCAGATGCGACCTTGAAGTCGCGAAACTAGTCGCACAATAAATAAATATCGTGATGTGAAGTATCATCAACCTCATTGATTCATATGAATGCGGTTGATGATAATATGATTGAGATTGATGATACTTCACACCTCGAAATTTATTTATTGTGCGACTAGTTTCGCAACTTTAAGGTCACATCATCAGGCACTACAGAGCCAATTACATTGACAGAGATTAAATTGTCAGAGTTAATACATTATTAACTACGACAATTTAATCTCCTTCAGTTAACTGATTTTTTAGTGCCTGATGATGCGACCTTGAAGTTGGGAAACTAGTCGCACAATAAATAAATTTTGTGGTGTGAAGTATTATCAACGTCATTCATATTTGTATGACATCACTTCTTCTTCCCAACTGGATCTAAAAATTATAATAAATTAAGGTTAATGTAAATTTTCATGACAAACATTACAGTGGAGTGTGCAGCTTATAGTTTTCGAAATTAAAAACTGTCTCTGAAATTCAGTGAATATATTGTACAGTACGTGATAGTCTCGTGAGTTGTGTAAACTGTTCAGCAATTTTTTCAGTATAATTTGTTGAATTCTATTTAATTGCTGATTTACACCTTTAAAATTGTAGTGCTCTGTTTGCATTATGCAAACATTTTGAAAGTATGAATAACAAGAAGACGTGGGCTACGGACATCTAGCGATTGCAAATAATACGAAAAGAACAAGAAACGAGTTTACTCGCGATTCTTTTAACAAAACAAAAAAATTTAATCCAAAAAACGTTAAATTTGCGCGTTCAATTGTTGCTTTATCAATAAAATAGGTAAATAAAGAGGTTATGTAACAATAAAGTAGGTTTGAGTTAAACGAACGCAACTGAATAGAAAAGAAGTGTATATATATATAGATTAAA
>JARJEB010015175.1:0-22796 GCA_030264535.1 Liometoxenus newtonarum | reverse complement strand
ATGCGCAAATGCGTTTTGTTGAAATCCAATGAATGTTATCTGACTTGACGTGTTAGTTGTGAACTGATTTGTGCAGGGTTGTAATAGTGAAATTATGTGTAGGTATGTAATTTTGCGAACAGCGTATCTATAAGTTTGCAATGCAATATCGAAATCATCTACGAACATCGAACACGTCAAATCAAATGTGGCGATAAACTCTTCTGAAAGTTGAATTGAATTGAAAGTCAATGGCTAACACTGAACAATACAAATACTAATACATCAAATGGAAAATGCTAGTTCACGAAATAGTTAACATCTTGTTGTTTCAATGTTTGTTTGTTTGGTTGTTTTGTTTGTTGTTTGGAATTGGGATATTGAGTTGTTTTCGATTTGGTTGTTCCTGTAGCTTTTGACTTGAACGTAAAGCGGTCCGGTAAACCTGAAGGTTTGGCTTTTAAAAGCTATTCGATGTTTTCACTTTCTAGAGACCTTCTTCATAGTCAAATAGTGATGAATTGTGTAATCGAAAATGGAACGTAAAGTGGTACTCCTCTTGTGTGTATAGATACACAAATACGAAAGAGTAAATTAGTTTGGTTTGGTGTTTATTGTTTGAGGTTAAGAACGCACATATTTGCATTGAACTGAGTGTTTGAAGAAAATATTTGTTGAATTGAAGGGACACAGGTATTCTTTAAGGGATTACATAAGAAACAAATATTTTTGGGGCTTGGAGACGAAACACCAAGTATAAATAAGTATGTCATGATTCGAAAACAAATATAGAAAATAGGAAAACGTTGTTCTAAGTTCTGGACGTGCGATAGTGAGCAGATTGAGGTTTTATTATGCGATAGCCTTTTGCAGATATAGGAAATGGAAAAAAGGAAAAAGGAAAAGTATTTGCTTTTAGTAGTTTTAGCCTGAGAAATTTGTTTGTTTTCGACCAACAAAATGTGTTGCAAACGTTTATCGCTTCAAAGAATGGATTTGATTGTTGTTTTCACTTTGCCAGCATTAACTAAAAGCAAAGTAAACAAAATACGTTTGTTACTGTAAAAGTCCGAAATTGCTTCTAGGAGAAGTCGACAGATGTCTGCAATGCTTCCAGCTCAACCTACTATTTGCTTGCGATTTTTGGCGATTGCCCTCTCTAGGTCCTCCCCTTTCTACGGCAGAGGCACCTCCTGCCTTCCTGTTCATGGAGTTTTTTTTTCCGAAAATAGGTACTTAGATGGGAGTCAGTAATTATCCTATGTAGGATATTCTCCCACCTACCGAAACAAAAACAATTGCCTGCTGAGGCCCAAAAAGGCCGAAACTTGTACACGGATTGGAGTCGCTGACTGAGTTACGAATCTGGGGTTTGTCTTTCTTAGCATGATTGCTAGGATTGACGTAAATTCCAGGATTTACTAAATCTGACTAGTAAAACCTATCGCATTTATCGGTTTGCTCATATTCGGGATTTTACAGTAACAAATACATAAAATAATAAAATCCCGACCAAAAAAAAAATGAAAAGTAAACAAATCTAATTAAACAAAATATGTACGTACAAATACTTTTTAATTAATTGTGGAATTTGTATTGTTATAGGACTGAAGGAAAATATCATCTCTGGATTAGCATACTCAGCGGTGGAATGAGCATGTTAGCAAAAGAAACTGGAATAACTGTTTTCATATTAAATTTGGCGTACGATTTGTACAGGACGTGGCCAAACATTAAAAAGTAATTATACCTGATGTTTTCCTTGTTTTTTGTATATTAAAGGATTATTCTGAATAAATAGAAAGGATATATACTGGAAGGAAGTAATTAAACAAGGAACTCATTCAAAATTGTCTTTTAATTAAGTAGATTATTACTTAAGACTAAATACTCTGATGTAGATACCATAATTGCTAGTTAGTTACAGTTGTTGGTAGTTAAATGTTTGTTTGATTGTTCTGCTTGCCTTTTCATGTGCAGAACCATTGTGGAAGTGCGATGGACCAAGGAGACGCAACAGTTTGCCAATCGGAGTGCAAAGATTCTCACATCAGTAAGTCTTTTAACAAATGTACTCCTTACATAATAAACTTGAAATAGAAAATACTTCAAACATTTGTAAAATCAAATTCGTATAATTCACAGCTTGGTATATTCCTCGCAGTGAGATTAGCACTCCTGCAAGGATCCTTGCCGAGATTTTCACAACAGGACAATCCTTCGGCGTTTCACCCATCGCTTTTTGTCAGGTTTGTGCTAATAATTTCATATTTCCTTCATGTAATTGAAATTAAAAACTTATGAAATCGATTAACTGTAGTGTAGCCCGCTAAATGATGGTCGATGATATTAAACAGGAAGTTTGTGCACGTTGTAATTTCCTAATGGTCACAATAAAATGAAAATTTTTATTATACATTACTCCAACTCTCAACTGAGCAAAGAACTTTTAATGTCTGCACAATTATTTTATACTTTCCGCGTTCTTCGGGCGACAGTAAAATGGTCTTATCAATGTAATTTAATCGAGAAATTAAACAACTCTTCCATCTCAAAACAAGAAAACATTTGCGACGTTACCCTTTACTCTCTTTTTGGGTTGCGCGTAATGTACAATCGTATTGAATCAGAAAAAGATGCGCAACGTCTTTGTTGAAATACGTACCTGACCCGAAAACCTGAAAACAATTAGACTTTGGCATTCAAAATGCTCAGGTGGATGTTAGCTTGTTACGAATTTTAACATAGACTTTGCGTATCTTGTTCAATTGTTACAATCAGACTGCGGTTGGGGTTAAGGGGAAAGGATGAGGGTCGTATAAAGGAAAAGGGAAAAGCTTTGAAAAAGAGTGGCTCACAGACGAGTAATTTAATTAATTGAATGTTAATGACCGCAAAACTATTTAAAATATGCCTTAATAAAATTTTAAGTGCAAAACTTTTTAATTAGATTTAGTAAGTGGAACTCTTAGATGTTGCCAGGAAGCAAAAGCCACTGGCAACGAGGACATAAAAGAAGAAATGAATTTAAGAGAGAGACGTTTGAGTTCCTTATTTTCCCGAAGCAAATAAAATTTATAGGCCAACATCTAATTTTAAGGATTGAAATATTTAAATGTTTCTCCTAAAAATAAAAACTTTTTAATGCGTGCATAAAGTATTTTCAACTTGGCAAGGATAATATTCTTGTTTAATATGTTTACTTATGTAATTTCGAGTCATTACTCATCAAGTGCAATTTCATATTTAGTTCATTAAACACCTCTCAAGTCTTGCAATCCGGCAACCCCTTTAAACCTCTATAAACTCGTTGTTGACATCTTTACTCAACACTTTGTTGCTATTTGAAGTTCTCCAGTTACAGTTCGATAGCCTTTCGTCATATCAAGTTGAACACAGTGTCAAAGTTGTCTAGATGATGCACGGAAATTTCACAATAAACAGATTAACTTACAAATATCAGACGTGAGCTTGAAACTTTATCCGAGGCGATTCCAAAAGGCTTTGTTACATCCTGAATCATCTCATGTATAGTGCACATAAAGCACGATGTAAGTGACATTGACATAACAAACTGGGCCTAAATAATAGGTAATAGTGGTTTCAAAGGACTGCATGGACAAACAAAAGGATTGTTTTCATCTTTGATCTACAAGTAGCGGAAAACGTATCGGTCTACAAAAATAAATACTAGTTTGGATTAAAAATACTGGGTGTTTTATTTTCGTTACAATTTACACAATTCCTTGCATTATCATTGCTACTGATCCAAGGTATTTAAACATTCAAAGTCAATATTAATTAAGAGGCCTTTAACTTTTTGCTCTTCTTTCTTTTTATTTGGTATCTGTATCATCAATTTCCGAAGACAGTCTTATTTTGAGATGTGAGTGTAATTCACAATCGGATGGAAACAAAAAAACATTGATTGAATGGAACTCTTAAGAAAGAAAACATGAAGTATAGAGAACAGTCGTCTTTGTGTCCTTTATAAATATTTATTTAGCAGTCGAATGTTTGAGTTTTGTTCCGTATAACGAAATTAAATTTGTCTATTGTCTTGGTTTCAGACACAAACCAACTATATATTTCTTAGTTCTAAATTAACCTACATCTTCATCTTATTAAAGAACCAGAAGAGTATTTATGTTGATTTTTCTAACTTTGTGCTCTTAACGGAACCAATTTAAACGAATTTGCGTTGATTTCATTATTGCGGTTTGGTTCCAATTTAATTTCCGTCGCAAACTTTAACTTTTGGCAAAACTTCTCATCGTTCAGTTAAATCATTTAAAGTTTCCGAGTTATATGCGTCATTTGTCATTTCAACTCGCATTGCATAATTTTATGTATTAGCTGTTTGCTTAAAACTCAAAACGGTAATTATCTGCTTTTCAATCTTAAATCTTATTCTTCAGTTTCTGTTTGTGTCACAAAGTTTTAGCTAATCCATGACTGAAGGACGCAGGACTAAAGCAACTTAGACAATTTGAATCATAAGTAAATAAACAAAGCCATTTGCAAACGATTTTGATATTGTAACAAAAGTCAAAATTCCTGTCAGAATGTTACAAATCTTCACTATCAAACAGTTAAATCTACTTTTACGTTTTGTGGCTTGGTGTAAAATAGTAATTGCAGCTTACATTGATATAATTTGATATATTAGCTGTTTACCCAGAGTTAATTATCAAGTTTTCAATCTCCTCCACGAATGCGTCTGTAATAATGAGGCAACGAGTATGGAACGTAAAATAAATACGATGAGCGTTTAGATTGTGTTCTTCTCTTCAACTTTATTGAATTCAAGTTAATTCCTGTGTTACTAACCCATACTCAATGAACTATACGTTAATACGGCTTTAAAATTCGAATCAAGCTTGCAGTGTGTTGCCGTTGCGCCATCTCTCCTTTCATCTGTTAATCTAAGTTGCGACGGTGTCGCCTCACAAGTGTGCCTAGTAGTACTATTATCTCTAAGCGCTCTTTTGCATAGGAGTGGTTTGACTTACTTTGAATGTCGAAGCGTGAGTGTTCAGAGCCTACTAGTTCTCCCGCCCTCGAATCAGTACGAATTTTAACATAGACATTGCGTATCCTGTTGTTCGTACAATCAACGTTTAACAGTAAAGTAAAATCCCATCATATTCCATTCTATTCCTAGATGTGTATTCTATTGTTTCTAAGAATTCTAATAAGTCCTTGCTTCATTTGTAATGTGCTGCCGTTACGCCATCTTTCCTCTCATCTGTTTAACTATGTTGCGACAGTATATCGCCCCACAAGTGTGGCTAGCGCTCTCTTTGAATGGGATGTAAAACAATGTTTGAATGTCGAAGCGTGAGTGTTCAGCGCCGACTATTTCTCCCGCCCTCGAATCAGTACGAGTTTTAATATAGACATTGCGTTCTTGTTCTATTCCTATAATTAACGTTACTACTCATCATATTCTATTCTGTTTATTCCTAGATGTAAATTCTATTGTTGCTAAGAATTCTAATAAGTCCTCCTTCCTTTGCTCCTCCTCAGCCTGGTTGTGGTTATTCTGAATGTATGTATGAATTAGTATTTATTTTTAAACGTCATACGAACTCGTACAAGGCCTCATGCAAGATAAACATACATGTGCCATAAATATTCATAGAATTTACCGCGCATTGTAAATTTGGTTCGGAAGGAACTCTTGGTGTTTTCTCAGCAACTGGAAAACCGAAATATGCACTAAACACAATATATGTATATACAGGGTGATTTTAATGGATTGACATCTAGTTCGTGATTTTGGTTAGTTACGAAATCATGTAAAAATAGAATATTTTTGAACTCCCCATATACTTGGACGCGGACATCCAATTATTATAATTTAAAATCACTCTGTAGATATAACAAAGGAACGCGGCGAGTTTCCTTTTGGCATTGTAGCGAACTTCATATAGTAGTAGTAGTAGACGTCGTTCGTTTTGTTTGGCGACGGCGACGTCATACAAAGTGCCTTGGAATGGAAGCCTTGGTGGTGGCGGTTTCGTACATCGTAATTAATGTTTATTTAGTGTAATTAGTAGCTACAATATGAAAGTCCTACAAGCTGAAATAATATTTGCTTGAAGTTTGTTTCTATTGCCAAATGTGAACAACTGCAACTTCTCCAAGGACTCGGCAAAATCACAAAGATGACTGTTGAAATCTTCAGCTTAGACAACGTGACGCGTTATTAAATTTTCAAACGTGCATACATATTACATATGTGATAACGGTCGTATTGTTTTTAATAACGAAAAATGTAGAAAACTCGTAGGTTACAACTAGTTTCGCCCAATTAAGGCATCATCATGCAAGTATCACAATAACTAAAGAAATGATTTGTAATACCGTTGACTGAATAATAGAAGAAGACTGGCAAGTATATGGGCGAAGGTGAAGCTCCAATGTACCTAGACTCGGCAGAGTGCGCTCCCTGAAACCTACCTAGACTTTTTGAGTATGATTGGTGGGTAAATACCTGGCGGAGGATCGGGCTCCCATTTTGCTTCGATTCTCTCTTGCCAAAAACCGTTAAAACTAAAATTCATTCAAGGTGATGTTTCGCCTTAAATAGGACTTCCGAGGCGTGACCAACGTACACCCCAAGTTGAAAGAACTGTAAAAATGCCAAAGCGACACTGCAGCGCTGACTAGTAGCAAAAATCATTTTGGCAGAGGGGCCGCAACTTTTAGTTTACAGGCACTTCTATCATTCAGTCAACGGTAATACAGACTTTTAGTACAAAATTTGAGTCTAAAAACTATTAATAGTTTGTATTAAAAATAATTTCTTTAGTTGCGGTATTTGGGTGATGATGCGAAACTAGTTGCAACCTACGCTTTGCTTTAATTAAATCAACATCTTCATTGGAGAGAAAATGCGTGAAAATTGCATCCTGAAAATCAATTTTATCGAATTAAATGAAACAAATTCGATTATTTTAATAAAGTCAGAATGTTGACAAAATATTTTTCAATATTTTCTCTATGCAACACCCCATGGACAAAAAGGCAAATCATCGAATCGGTCGAATCGTATTATGAGGTTATGTTGCGATGTGTAGATTTTGTATAAGGGAAATCTCTCTATTGTTAGACAACAATGAATTCTACTGGATTGCTTCCAACAAGATATTTTCCGGGAGAAGGTCGTTTCAGTGATTTTGGTTACTCCATGTTGGGCTGGCAATGAGTCCAGTCTGCACCACAGACTTCCGGATTTGGTTGCCGTTGCGCTATTGTAAATTATTGTAATATTTGAAACTTATTGCTCTATTTGCAGACTAATTAATGGCGATATTAACATTGCTGGATTAACATATACTTAGTACAAGCCACTTAGTGTAGGATAAATGCGATTAACTAATGATAGAACAGCAACAGTGGGAACATATTTAGCAAACAATAACCAACCAAACAACAGAAGTGTGTTTAAGAACGTAATTTTGTAAAGTAACAAGTAACAACCATTTTCGGTTAATTGGCTGGCATTTTGTAGAAAGTCACATTATAGAATCCTTTGTTATATAAACAAAATCTCGTTTGCCAATTTTACGTACTAATTTCTGATTCTAAGAATTTCGGTTTTTTTAGGGTTCATTAAAAAGTTAACAAGTTTTTATTTTGACGGAGATCGAGAAGTATAAATTTTAAGATCTTTGGACTTGAATCCTGGATTAGGTAGTATCTACACGTATTCGTGCATCCGAAACGCAATCATCAACACATTACATGGACCATTCGAAGAAAGGAATGAAAGAAGTTAACTCCTGTCGTTCACGAATGTCAAGACCTCATCGCACTAAATTTGCCGGCAACTAAAACCTACTCTCGTAACAAATTCAATTTCATCAATTACGACTTACAACATCCATACCTAAATACTAAAACTGCACTTTTGCTACTTTTATCTACTGGGTGTTTCATAAAATCCCTATTTTTTTTTTCAATTTATTTATATTTTTGGCGGAGTATTTACAATTGAAGTAATTTCATATGCGATCTTACGTAACATTTTTTTTGAAAAATATCTATATTTACATATCAATACGTATATATAAAAAGAAAGAGTAAATTTTTACTCACGCACTCACTAATGGCATATTCAAGAATTCACGAATGCCAGAACGAATCAGTTGCCATTTGGCATTCGCAAAGATCTGCTTTTTGCTCTTTTAAAAGAGAAGAGCAGTAAGCGAGAAGAGAAAAGACAAAATGAAAGAGGGAAGTTCTTTTTTGCTTATTTTACCTTTTTTGCCAACGTTAACGTATGACGGAAACGTACAACTTGATATACATATTGTAATCGTATACCTACAGACAGAACGAAATTCACTCGAGTAGAATTTTTTTTAAAAATTACATTAGGTCGCGGCATAAATATGAAAAATGTACAAAAATGTTTTATTACGTTATCTCCGCGGAATTGGTCGAAAATGTTGAGTCTAATGCGGGAGTCGAATGTCTTCGCCAACGTATAAATTTTATTTTCTACAAATTCAAAGGAGGATAAATTTTCTTGGTTACTGTTAACATCTTTTATGTAAAACTGACACACCGAAAAGATATAAATATAAAATATATTAGTAAAATAATATAGTATATGATCGATTATAATAGCCATTGTTGTTTATTTGATGTTGACATTGTTTATTTGATGTTCTACCCCTGTGTTGCGCATGCGTGGCGGAGGGTTGGTTTGGTTATTCGCCGATAGATGGCGTGGCGGAGGAGACCTCCGCCCTCTTAAAGTGAAGTAGAACCGGCTAATATACGCTACTCACGAGGTTGAGGTTTGCGGCCATAATCTCGAATATAATACATACTATGCTTTTTCTACACGTTGCACTATTTTTAACACAAAATAAAAATTTGATGTTCTCGATGAAGCAACGAAGCACCATCAGCTGACAGCTGAAACTATATAGCGGGCGATACACATAGAGCTATGGTTGGAATTCTTCCGGTTCTTTAGAGATTTTAGATCATATAGATAAGTTGGATCGGTCACATCAAATTCGTTAAATCTTGTTGAACTTTAAATGATCTATGTTAATGATCAATGTTATATAAATTGCACTGATTAATGAAAATCCATAACTCACGGTAGTGATTTATAGGTACCATTAATCAATCACGCAAAAAATGATAATAATGACCATATAACTAACTAGGTGTAGAACAAATATTTAATTTATTTCCTTTAAGTTTAAGAGTTGAAAAATGTTACGATGTGCTTTTTCTTTAAATGCGGATGTAACATTTTTGATCGTCGATATTTTGATGTAAAAGTAAAAGAGTTAAAATTCTCAAATGCTCAAAGTAATTACTCATTTCGTTTCGAACGATTAAATGTGTTCGTGTGCGTTTAAGCGTACGGAGAACAAACCGAAACGTTTTGCTTAATAAGCTCTCTCGCTTTACTTGGCGGCTTTCGGCTTTGGCTCAAACTACGATGATAATGTAGCTCTCTTCCAAAAACCGCACGTTTCATTGTGCGAGAAATGCCTGGTATTATTTTCGCTGAGGGACAGACGGCCATTAAAGCTTTTAAACCTATTGAAAAAGCTTTGGACTAAAAAACGGCGACGATATTCACAAAAAACCCTGATTTTCCAAAACGGATTTACATCTTAAATATTGCATTAACAATTGCATATGACTTTTTTTCCTCGGAAAAAAATTGAAAACTTCTCAACTTAGAGAAAGTCGTGTGAGGCATGTTAGAAGTGAATTCGCATTGTAACAAAGCGAGTGAAATTGTGCGAGTGGAAGCAATAATTTGGGGTGTTCAAAATGCAAATGGTTCGGAAATTAAGTTTCTCTTGTGCGTTGTGTAAATAATTCCGCTCTTTTACCTGCAATTACATTCTAATCTAGAGTGCCTTTGAACCCATGAAGACGAAATTCCTGCCTCACATGGTGGAAAATACAGAATTCAGAGGCGAATGAATTAGGAAAGCGACAGGACGGCCATTATATCCAACAAATTCAAAAGCTCCTTTTACAATTTACATATGTAAGGATAACACACACACACATAGGTACATGCACATTACAAATAGAAAACGATAGGTAGGCATGTGAATACATTCCCGGTGCATAATTTAAATATAAAAGCTTAGGAAACAATAGAACTAATTAAGTTACTAATTAATGCACAACTATGTATTCCTTGAATCCTTGAAAGATTTATATACGGTCGAACTCAAATATCTAAAAAGGATGAAGATCGGAAGGATTAGAATGCATCAAGCTTCATTTGGAAAGTAACATTGCAATGTTTCTTCGTCTTGTCGAGTAGACAATGAGTAAGTGCGTCCATGAAAAACTTCTTTTGTCAGTTTAATGAGCCCACTCGCGTTGCGCACGACTTTTCCACTGTCCCACAACGCCTGCAACCTTTAGTAGTGTAACAGACTTAAGAAGAAATACCTTCGGGAACTTTTTCGCGGACGTTCTTCAGTTTTTTTCTCTCTCTTATAGCTAGCTATATAGGTTAGATACTCATTGCGTACCATACCCAAGAGTTCATTCTAAAATAGAAAGACGACTTGATGGAATGCATCTTTGAAACCTAAACCAGCGTTTCTCAAACTTTCGTATTTCGTGCCCCCCTTTTTGACCTTCACTAATTCTGCGCCCCCCTGCATAAAAATTGGTGACCAAAAAAAAGCTCTCAAGTCTCAATAAAGCTAGCGCACCTTGATGTGAGGTGACCAAAAAAAGCTAAAAAATAATAAAACTAATACTTTGATTATTTCGTTTATTCGGCGCCCCCCTTGTACAGTTTAGGCGCCCCCCCCCCGCCCTGGGGGCGCGCCCCGCACTTTGAGAAACGCTGAACTAAACTAAAGACAAAAAGAAAGAGAAGGAAGACATACTGTGTGCGGATGTAAAAAACGTACCTACTCGCATAAAGTACTACATAAATGAAAGGTAAGGAATCCAGGAAAGGGAAAAGATTTAAACTGAGAATGGTGGAAGACAACCTAGATGAAAAAGTCGTAGCGCACGAACTTTAGTAACCTGCGGTTACGCTAACAGCCTCAGTTCGGAGTCGTGGTTGCCGGAAACAAAGGCCAAATACAAGGACAAAAAGAAGCAAAAAGTGGAAGAAAAAGCAAGATATAGAGTTGTTCGTGCGAATGGCACCCGCGGGAAAATGAAACCTGTGTTAGGAGTTATACATAGGTACCTACAGTTACAGAGTGATCAAAAATGAATGACTTCTAGTTGATTATCTGTGGCCGTATGAGTAATTCAAAAAGGGCCATTTTGTACTATTCATGAATTCCCCAAAGGGCATTAATTTTTTATCACTCTGTATATAGGACTCTTTCCAAATGATCGAGGTTTGAATTGTAGAAACAAAATCCTTACAATCCGACACTAACCTCACTAACAACTCTTTTTAATGTCACATTGTTAGTCAAGAATGCTTCGAAGAAGCTCTTTATTTTCAAACTAATTTCAAAGCCATCTTTTTGTTTCAGAATATTGACGTTCTGCTATTTGGTGGCCTTCAACTGGTGGTTACTATTGTGCCCGGCAACTTTATCGCACGATTGGCAAATGGGATCGGTGCCGTTGGTCACGTCTATAGGTGACTCACGAAATCTCATCACATGCCTTTTCTTTGGATTGGCTATTGCTTTGGCCATCAAGAGTGTAATTGATTTCGAGGTAAGTGTTACCTATACATTACTTTTACCCAAAGGGGAAAAGCATTTTCTTTTTTTTTTTGTGAAATTAATCGTGAATCAAACTGAAAAATGTAAGCTTTGTAGAAACGTATATAGAAGGTGGAATTCCCCAAAGAGCTTTATTATACTGAGCGTTTCCACAATTCGGCAATTCGTAGAAAATTATCAAACCAAAACTGGATCAAATTTGCCTTTAAAATTAACTTTTTTGTGAGGTTAGAGTCAGTGTTGTGTGGTGAAGTAGCGAATCAAAAACTGTTGCGTGCGCTGGTGGTCCACTTTCTTTCAAAGAGCAGAAAAAAAGATCGCCTGTATATCAGTTTCTGATACCGAAAGAAAAATATTTTAGATTCATTTTGTTTGAATCATCGTAATGAATCGATTTCTTTACGAATTCCATTCCATTAATAAGTTTCCTCTCGTCTCTACTCACAACTTCTTCCACCAGCAATAAGTTGCTTACTTATTTGCTCCTTTACTTTACTTTCCTCATTTCTCATTACAAAGCGCATTACTGGGGCGAGCTGATTGGAATTAAACGTACGAGACTTCCATTCCGCATTTCAACTGAACCAAATTCGCCTCGTGCACCCCTCAGTACCCCTTCCGGGAATCGTGGCCCACATTACATTTTATATGTTTTATTTGTACGGTGCGGGAAACGTGAAACGAGATCGTAGGATAATTAATTTTGCTTCTTTTACTTACGTCTGCGTTATTTTTCGCTATAGCCTTTTTTATTTTCTCTCTACTATTTTCTCTTTTATAAGATGCGATGGTCCATCTTACCATTTACTGATTTTTCCCCACAGCTCAAGTCTTCCAATCCTCCAACTCTCGAACTCTCAGTCTCTTGGCTCCATTTATTGCTTGCTGTTGCTGCAATAATGTTTGTTTTATACTTATTTATTTATATATTTGATATACAGGACGTTCCAAGAAAAGCCAAACTTAATCTTAAGAAATTAAAATAGGTAATTACTGTAACAGAGCGAATGGGTTAAGCAATGCCGGTAACCAGAACAAATGTACGTGCACGCTGGGACGCCATCATAGCACAGAATCTACAGTAACAGCAGGCGCGCGATCCGAGACGTTCGGAAGCCGCAGATCACGAGCGTACTCTAGACTTCATGCCTACGTCCGTACGATAGGACCAGGACGGACATTAAGAACACAGGGTTTCATAAATTTTCTATTATTTGACTTTATTTACCAATATGTTTTGTTTTCAAAACTACGTATATTTATATGTGCATTTCTTTATGATGAGCCAGGAAGTACGCTTGAGAAGGGAATGAAGAAGCAAGCAATAGATTTTGAAAAGATGTTCGTCATTCATGGCTGAACTAAACTAAAAAGAAAAGCGAAAGATCCAAAATGTTTGAAAAAAAAACCTTCTTGTATAGCATCAGTGCAAGACAGTTGTTGCTTTATACTAAATTAAGTTACGTGATTGGAAACGCAATTCTTTATTTGCCATGTATGAACGGAAGGCTTTTATACGAAAATCCAATTTATTCCAGTCTTTTTTTTAAACCAGAAACATCACGCACAAAAACTTCTAAAAACTCTAAAATAAAAATAAAATTTATTTTTGTAGGAATACAAAGAAGAGAATAAAAGTAGCTATTTAAATAATCAAAAAATGCTAAAATAAAAAAAATTTGAGCTTACATGCTGTTGCTGACTGCAAAAAGAGTGATTAATACGTTTAATTAATATTTATTAAGATTAATTAGACGTCGCTGTTTCATTTTTCTCCACTCGCAGTTATTTTCTTCGCATCATTCTTTTATTTTCTTATCCATGACTCCGTAATTTCTATGGCTGCGAGGAAAAAGATACACAGCACCCGCCTATTCATCAACAGAAGTAGGTGCGGAAAGAAATTTGGAAGCACAAAAACGACTGAAAAAATTCTGATTCTCTTCAAACGAATCGTGTTCGAAGGTGAAATTGATTATTTATTTGAGACAAAATAATTTAATATGCGACATTGATTCAGGAAAATTTCTCTCCTGGCCCTGGCCTTGCTCTAAACCATTAAACTACGTTTAGAGCATTTTCGTCTCTCTAAGCTAAATCCTGGAAGCCAACTTACATTTTAGCACCCCGGATTACTAAAATCCAACATTAATGAATCCTGTTCTCCATCTCTTTATTTTTATTTAATATCCACATGTTTTGCTCATTTTCGAGAACATTTGGTACAGTGTCAAGTGTCAGGAGTAAGTAAATAAGTAAGAAAGACTTTACATTATAGATTATATTATTTACCTTTGCACTAGGACGAGGACCAGGACCTTGTTTAAGGGGAGGGTGAATGCAAACGAAGCGATAAATTGGACGACGAAATAAAGATTTATTGTTATGGACTTTACTGCTTCGTCCCCCGCGTCGCACCGTGCTTCATTATAATTCTGTCTCACTCCTGTTTCATCCTTTTGCCTTTGCAACGAACACGAATGGTTTGTCTACCTTAACAATCCCGCATTAAATGAACGTCGTTTCGCGTCCCTTCTTAACCTGCTCCATTGTGATGTTCTGATAGTACATAAGATGGGAATTTGCAGAAAATTTGAACGACGACATTTCGTGCACGAAATGTGCTGATGAATGGAAAATGGCTATTCGATAATATTTTTTACTTTCCGTCTATGCCTCATACGTAAATGCAAAAACAGCGAAACGAAATTGTTATTTCGGCAATTTTACATTCATCAGATCGTTATTGAATCCAGCTTTTTATTACGACGAGACTTGCGATGACATTATATTTTATATGATGAATTGATTACCTTTTTATTGATATTCTTTAAGGTTTTCGTAAAATTATCCAAAGACGCATCATAATAAAGTCGATTTACATTTTTTATAATTTTCTTGTTTCATTCAAATGCGGCTTAACAATTTATTACACCGACAAGGAATTTCTTAAATGCCCCACGTGGGGCGCCAATGTTAGGATGTTTTTAATTGGATTACAATCAACTAAAAACATCCCAATATTGGCGCCTTACGTTGGGCGCCAATCTTGGGATGTTTTTAGTTAACGTTACAAATATTTATTTAATTTTATTCCACTTTTTCTTCTTAAGGAGTAAAATTATTTTAAAATGCAAGAGACTTGCGATGACATTATATTTTATATGATGAATTGATTACCTTTTTATTGATATTCTTTAAGGTTTTCGTAAAATTATCCAAAGACGCATCATATAATAAACTCGATTTACATTTTTTGTTTGTTTTTGAAATAATTTTCTTGTTTCATTCAAATGCGGCTTAACAATTTATTATACCAACAAGGAATTTCTTAAATGCCCCACGTGGGGCGCCAATGTTAGGATGTTTTTAGTTGGATTACAATCAACTAAAAACATTCCAATATTGGCGCCTTACGTTGGGCGCCAATCTTGGGATGTTTTTAGTTGACGTTACAAATGTTTATTTAATTTTATTCCACTTTTTCTTCTTAAGGAGTAAAATTATTTTAAAATGCAAGAGCAATAAAAATGCACTACGTAATATTTTAAATTCAGGGAATATGGCTCATATTAAATTATTTAAAAGGGTTGAGCACTTTATTTATTTTTAAAGTTTATTCATTGCCATTAAGAAAAGCAAGCAATATCATGATTTTTTTAAAATTCCGATTAAACGAAGATATATCTTTCTTTTTGTTTACTTACCATTATAACAAATTTTCTACTCCTTTCCTCTTCCTTTCCTTTTCAGTTCTGTAAGTTTTGTAGCCTGTATAGATAACTTAAGAAGATTGCGTCTTTTCAAGTTTTTATTTTCAAAACGATTTCAAATGCATTCATGCAAAACAGTCAACATGTGCAAGTTGAGAAATGTTATTTGCCTTTTATATATTCCACATTTCTGTGAAGGTACGACTCGAACGTGCCGTTCGAGTCGTATCTTCACCGCACATAATCATATACTTCACAACATATTTTATTTCATGTCTTTCCACCTTCCAGAACCAACCATAGAATACAAAACTATACCTAGATACAACTTTTCTGATTTTCATATTAAAATTACTTTTTGTTTGTGCCAAAATGTTTCTCCAAATTTGAGTTATTTAGAGGAAAACTTTAAGCCCTAGTTCTTTTAGTCGAATAGTAAGAGAAAAGGCAAATTAAATTCGAAAGGAATAAGTAACGAGTCCGAATTAGTCCTTTGCCTGAGACTCGTTGAGAAATAGGAAGAGGAAATAGTAGCGAAAGGACTAAGTGGTTATACGAACTGAACTAACTCTTGAGGTAAAGGAAAAGGAAAACGTCGAATGTTGTGTTGCTTACTGACTGTCTACATGCACAAGCCGACTTGGACTTGAAACTAAAGTAAAGTAAGTAAACCTAATAAGAAAGTTCGAGGTACCCGTAAGTAGTTTAGGCCTTTTAGTAGGTATCTAAAAGGGATCCTCTTTAACTCTACCAACGCAACGTTTTTTTATTTCTTTTGTTAACGAGGATAGACTGACTTGAAAATTGGGCTTTAAATTTGCATTTACAACCCATTCACGTAGATACTTTAAAGAAAAATTTATCCAATTTTACAATTAGGCTTTAGCAATTTATGAATAAAATAAATAGAAAGCAATAAAATTTCTCATCCGTTTCATTGTATAAATGAACTAATTTGCATTTAAGGAATTAGTCCTAATACGTTAAAGATGCTGCGGGAACATAATGCTGCGGCTAACCGCAATTTACTAATTCGGGATAGAAACATTGTCCTCCCTCCGAGTTCTTGTCGTTCTCTCGTCTATGCCCGACCACAAACCGGCTCAATTTCGGGTTTAAATGGCTTTTCTCATCCCAATTTTGTCTGCGGCAGATATTAAAGTCGTCCGCCAGGGGGGCAAATCAGGGCCTATGGGGTTCACCTGGGCGCATCGATAAAATTGTCTCATATACTACAGGCAAAGTAAATGCCAAAGCCACATCTGCACCCTCACCCACACCAACAACTTGCAAACTTATTTCTAACAAAGCCATGCAGTAGGTAACTGGTCAGTTCAGGCATTTAAACATTTTGATAGTGTGTGCGTGTGGCATTTTGGTATTTTGTAACCCTTCATATAGGTATACCCAAAGGTTGGGGTTTGGGTTTTAGAGAGTACAAAGCCCGGGACAGGTAATCCTGTAGATAGTTTTGGCGGTTGCAATTAAATGGCCTTTGTGGCCGAGCCCGCACTCTATAAACACGTCAAACGCCCTCCTCCCGCCAGGATGGACTCTACCCATCCCGCCAGGATCTCATCACATGCATACAACTTCATTTAACTGATCCTTCCGCGTATAGTTCGCAGAAGTATACGCATAGTGACGCAACTGAACTGTTTTATGTCCTGAAGCCATCCTCAACGCGCCAAACACTAAATTGCGAATTTGCGAACGCCATTTACATCATGTCCAGATGGTTGTTTTCGAAATTATTCTACAAAAATAGCTTTAAGCTTATGTTATTTACGAAGGACGAAAATACACATCGAGGACTAAAAATATTAACTGCAAACGACACCTGGGAACCTGGGAATAGAGAACAACTAGTGCAAAAAATTAACAATGTAAATGTTCCAGGTGAAGCTGCGTAAAATTGAACGTGTGGACAAACATAAAAGCTATTTGGAGTAACATTCGAATTGTCATCCGTAAAGCATTTCATTAAGTTGATTTAATACAAATTTCTTCACTAGAAGTGTAAATTATAAAATTTTAGTGACGAAGTGAAATAGTTTAACGACAATACAATTGCTGTGTTCGCTAAACATACACCGAGGCAAGAATTTATGTTTGTTTATATTTAAAGTTTACATGCCGTGACATGCTCGAGTATGTCGTAGGAGTACGATGTTTATACGTTCAAAAACATTTCGAGTTATATGCTACGGTTTTCACTACTATACATGGCAAGTATGAATTGTTTATTGTCGCGTGTCTCGGTAAAATATTACCGAATAATTTATATGAAGCTTCAAACAAGAAGAAGAATTTTTTGCAGTATATACGGTCCAAGGTTCCCACCGGAATTTAGATATTGGAATCTTGTATATGGACAAACTATTTTTCCACACAAGTTTAAAACAAACTATATTCAACTATTTATTTTTTTTGTCCATTTATAAACCATAGATTATAGTAGAATATACTGAACGTTCTAAGAAGAGTTAATCTTTTTCTCTGTAAAAACGTAATATTTGGTGGCGGTGCCGGTTACGTTTAACACTTTAACAAAACTCTTTCAATTTTATCGTTTTTTTATTAACAATAGGTTTAAGTCATGTTAATATGAACTTGCTTGTTTAATGGCTCGTTTTCGTTGTTGCAGTACCAGAGGAATGTGTCAGTGGTTTTAGGATTACTACTACTGGTGCTACCCTTCTTGCCGGCCACTAATTTGATGGTCACCGTCGGTTTCGTAATTGCCGAACGGGTGCTCTACATCCCGAGGTAATTAAAGTACCCGAAGTGTAATTACAATCGAATTGGCTTCACTCATACAGCATCCCCAAAAACATCAGGAAACTAATTCGATGTGTTATCCGTTCTTGTTTCATGTTCGCTCATCTACATTCATCTCCGTTTTGTATGCGATGACTACGACCATTTCGTCACAATGCCACGTTGGGATTTTCACTTCATTTCCTTCGTTTTCTACGCTGTTAAACTTGCCATCCCATCAACGAAAACCACCATCAGTATGGGATGCATATTGCTGACAGTTCATGGCGTGCAAATCCTTTGGAATTCGTACGCTCGACATCGGCAGACGATCGTCTGCTTTCTGCTCTTAACCTTAACGGCGCAGTGTTTGCGATGCGTCGTACGTAACAAAGATTGGAGATCTCGAGAGTCCCTCTTAAGGTATCAACTTAATTAAACGATTTCATATATATGCGCATTTCCAATAATTCGTTATAATTTAAGGGCTGGGTTAATGACGCTACCTCATAACGCCAAAATGCATTATAACTTTGGGAATTTTCTGAGAGATTCATCACGTCACGAATTGGCCAAGTCACATTATCAAACGGCTTTAAGGTATGTTATAACCTATCCTAATGAGTAATTAACTAAATTTGGAAATTTTATTTATTAGACTGTGGCCTACTTATGCGAGCGCACACAACAATCTCGGCACGCTGATCAAGAATCAAGAGGAGGCCGAGAAGCATTTCCTCTTGGCGATCCGTTCATCCAAGGATCACGTGAACGCTCATTACAATTTGGGTCAACTGTACAGGTGATTTTTTTTTAAATCCAACTTTGAAGTCTTTCCCATTTTCTATTAAGTCAATTAAGTAGGTAAAAATAATTATTCATTCATTGCTTCCGCACAGCCCAATTTTAATTGATTAACTTGGGCCGTATGTCAGATAATGTGATAATATGAATCGAAATGTACCATTATAAATAAGGTGAGGTATGAATTTTGCATTAACGTTTATTTGCATTTTGTAGGAAGTCGAACCGTAGCGACGAATCGAAAAGGATGCTGCGGCGTTGTCTGAAAATCGATCCTAACTTCACGCCCGCATACATCGAACTGGCCCGTCTGAAAGGGCCTAATGATCGGGGCGTCGGCGCTTTATTAAAAAGAGTCGTACAACTTAATCCGAACGACCCGCATTATATCACTGTGTATGCACAATGGCTCGTCGAGAAAGGTAATTTCCTGATCGATATTAATGTTTTTCGTCTACGACCCTTCTTGCTAATGTTAAGGTTGTGATCAAGGTTATGATCTAGACTGAATTCGTCGTTTTGGTTAGTTCACAACCTTCAATACGTACCGTACTATAATTTAAAAGTAAAAGTATATAATTTCTGCAGGTAATTAGCATAAAAGAATTCTGAAGTGTGATGTACTGATTCTTGGATTTTCGACTCGAAAAATAAAAATATAAAAAATTGAAACAGTTTTGATAAATGACTCACTATTTGATAACGGGACCTTCACCCTGACCGTTGACAAATACGGAGTCAGGTTCAGGGGCGACTGGCTACAGTCTGGATTATAGTTATATGCCAAACAACCCGGGTAATGACAATTCGTTAAATGTTTCAATACAATATTTGAAGTGGTTACTCTGACTATAGACATTAGTAACATGTGTGAGCAATTATACGCTAAGTTACGTAAAAATAGTGAAGAGTTTCAAGAGAGTGATAGTGGTTGGGCACTCGTAGCTGTTTCACATTTAGAAATAAATATTAATAAGTATACACAATACAAAGCAGGATAATCATCATATATTGAGTTGGTAAATGAGATTAAACGAAATCAAATATTGTTGTTCCCAGTTAAAAATTTTAAATGATTTATTGCATATCACGTCGCTGACGAGGCACCAGGTTGTAATTCTTACGACTTGCACGGCAGAACCGTACCTATTTGTACGTTATTTGTTTGTCCTGAATTTTGTTCACATATCGTCAGACAGACAGACAGACACATCTAACTCCATACACAAAAGTTCCTTAAAATAGTGATCTTAAACTTAAACAGAATTTTTGCTAGGATTTTTCTTTATAAAGTGCGTGTGATATGGTTTCAGGCAATCCTATGCTCGCATTGAAATATTACTGGGGAGCGTTGTCCGATTTTCCGACATATTTGGAAGCGATAATGGGCGCCACGAGGATACTACGTCGTTTCGGCGATCACGCACGCCTCTTCCAATTAATCACGAGGTAACATCGAACCGATAATCTCCCCACAACACGACACAATCCTAATACTTCTCCCCCTCAGCCTCAGAATATCCGGGGTGTCCGTGCGTTTCCCGAAATTAATTTCTTATATCTCTTCCTTTTTTCCCTACATCACATCCTAAATCAGCCGCAAACCAAAGGAGAATGCTCCCAAATGAACATTTCCTCCTTCAGATCAAATGAACAACTCACAACTGGTGTAATCGTAAGACTAGTTGGGATCCCCCATGACCATGACCAACCAATTCTTCACTGTTGTATAACGAATCTAACATGTCTGTAGGTACCAATCAATTCGAAGGCAGCGACGAGGCGAAATTCCCCTCAATCCGCACATCTATCTTCACGGTTGGCATCTCAAATCGGAGCTCAGCAATCGAGCAAGGGAGTATGATGATGACGAAGATGATCATGAGTGTGCACGAAAATACGTAAGCTATAAAAAACATTTTTCCTCAAATACCCTGATTTCAGTGACTCAACAACATCCCTTCATCACCTTTTTGTGTTGCAGAATGGGCGGTGTATTAACGTCTCAAGTCAACAAATCAACCGTTCTACAAGTTTGGAACATTTGGAACATTCAACTCGAACAGCAAGAACAACAACAACAACAAAGTGGACGAACCAAAGCAACAAGATCAACAAGACACAGTCAAAGTATTTGCCGGAAAATGAATCGAAACAATGTAAAAACAATAAAAAACTGCAAAAACCATCACATAGGGCTTCACCACAAATTATGATACATCATATGTTGGACACAGTTTAACACAACAAGTATTTTGGCTGAATAAAGCCAAACAACGAAGGCTACTGCCTACTGCGTGATTTGTTAATTAGTTATTAATTAGTTATTATTAAGTGAAAATGCAGTAGTACACACTACAAATAATCAATTGAGACTCATGAAACATTTATGTCAAAGCGACATCAATCAATAACATCGAATAGCACCGCTATCACTATCGGCAAGGACCAAACCGGACGACAGTGTCATTCGCAATAAGCATTAAGTAATTAACTATTTAAAATTCTAACAGTATTACCTACCCTACTAATGGCTAATTTACTAGAGATGATCGCTGGAAAGTTTCCATTTAGTACATTATACGATTTAAGTGGACACGACACTTTCATAAATGATTTGGCGCCAAATATAGTCAGAAAATCCAATGGTCACAAATTAGTAGTAAGGATTAGCCGGTTCTAACTCATTTTTATGGAGGAGGGCGGAGGGAGCCCTCCTCCGCCACGCTATCTATCGGTGAATCACCAAACCAAACGAACACCACAGGAACACGAAATAAACACCAGGGAACACCAAATGAATACCAAGGTGTCCCTTTGGGGTTCCCGTGGCGTTCGTTTGGTGCTCCCTGGTGTTCGTTTGGTGATTCACCGATAGATGGCGTGGCGGAGGACTCCCTCCGCCCTCCTCCACAATAATGAGTTAGAACCGGATAATCCTTACTACTCAAATTAACCTTAATAATAAATAATAAAACATTGTGGGCGAGATTGTGAGTTATTTCACGATTCAAACATGCCAAAGTTTCATTTTGCAATTTGGAATTTTTATATGAAAAGTGAAAGTGTCATGTCCGTTATTAAGTGTTCTAAGATGTCTGATGATTAATGTCCTAAAATGTCCGGACATCTATTCGGACACTTAATTAATATGGAATACATGTCCATAACATTTATGTCCGATGATACTGATGATAACTGAACCATTAATAAGTTCACTTTGCCCGTTCATTCAAAAACCGATAACTTAACCTAACTTACATATGAAAATTAGGTTAGAGCTTATAGGTTTTCGTCAGCAGAAACGAAATGTACTAAAAAGTAAAATAACAATGAATATTATTTAATCATAAAAGTTATATTATTCTTATGAGTTGTAATAAATTTTATAAGCGAAAAAATTTTGTAATTGAAAGTTCAATTTTGAAAGCAGGATAACCAGATGAAATGATGGAAACTATAAGAAATGAAAAAAAATTGGGAATGGAAATTTGAACAAAAACTAGTTATAACATTTTGTACATGCAATTTTGTACATAAAGTTATTAGATTTATCTTTTTTTTCATAATTTTATTGTAAACTATGAAAATATGAAGATTAATATATTTTTGTTGATAGTAATTTCACTGAAAAAAGTTTCCGATTGTTTCTAAACAGATTATCTATATATCTGTCTCTGTTATTTTATTATACATTTATTATATTATTTTATCTCCGAACGTCGTATAAGTGACACATTACATTCACTGTTGCATGCTGTATAAGTGTAGCTTTATGGTGCCTCCGATACTCATAATAATTTATTCTCCTAGGAGCATAAAGTGA
>JARJEB010015174.1:0-14802 GCA_030264535.1 Liometoxenus newtonarum | reverse complement strand
AGGTAGAAATAATAAAAATGTACGCATGAAATAATAGTCTGCGGACTGTTCGCGATTTATTTTCCATAAAATATCCTGTACGGTCAGTACAATACATTGTCATCCCCACTCTATGCCCGACTGTTGGTGTGCTTTACTAATGCAAGTCCACACTGCCAGGTTCGACGATAAAATAATCGCTCTGTATATCCTCATATGTTAACATAATATGTTTGATATCATTGTGTTCATGTTTATAGTGTAGTGTAGAAATAGTATATTATTATATGAGCGATTATGACAGCCATTGCTCACGAAGATGATGTTTGAGCCTACGAGCCGCAAGGCGAGTGAGCAATGGCCATAATCGCGAATATAATACTACGCTTTTTCTACACCTTGTACTATTTAAAACATAAAATACAAATTGTGATTTCTCGATGAAGCAACGAACGTGCACTAACTGACAACTGAAACAATGTGGCGGGCGATTCACATCGAGCTATGGTCGGAATTCTTCTGGTTCTTTCGAGATTTTAGAATTGTAGATCATATAGATAAGTTGGATCGGTCACTTCAAACTCGTTAAATCTTGTTGAACTTTAATACGCGATAAATATTATTTAACTGCTGTGATTTCTGAAAATCCATAACTCACGGTAGTGAGCAATGAAAATCCATAACTCACGGTAGTGAGTTATAGGTACCATTAATCACTCAAAAAATGCTAATAATGACGTAGAAAAATGATATTTACAAACCGATCGATGGAATTTTCATCACAACTTCCACTTCCAACACATATAATATAGTAAAATGCTGAGCGCGTACCACACGTGATCCGGATCAGTTGAAGATCACATTAATAGTTTCTAGGAACCAGAAACTATGTGGAATCAAAGGGAAAGACGAATGTAAACAACCAACAAGGATGTTTAAATTGAAAACGTTTGCGGTTTTCACGATATTTTAAGAAAGTATCATTGATTTATATCAGATCAGATTATTATTTGAATACCTACTGAAACTGTACATAGAATTTCAAATATTCTTGATTCAAAATTCCAAATTTGGATGTTGTCATTGAAGTCATCATTAAACCAATGTTGTAGGGACGGTTGCAGGAGACAAGAATTCCCGTCTTGATAACGTGTCATTTTATTTGAAATAAAATTGAGAAATTTGTTGAAATAATTCGCGTGTCCGTAATAATATTGGTTTGTTTTCAATATTTGCAAGCGTTTATTTTAAGTAGCTCAGTATGAAAGTGATGTCAAGGTCATCACAGCATTTTTCTTTCCGATTCGCTATTAGTGACTGAAAAAAAAAACTTAATAACTTAATAATTTCTAAACTACCTTAATTGTTTCATATTAATGATAATGTACCTATTAAGTAAACGATTTCAATTCTCATATATTTTTTTCTACATGCTCTAAATATTGACGACAACACGCATAACAAAAGTTAATTACCTCGAAAGAAAAAAAAAACGTAACTTTGGCATTATTACGCCTCAGGCTTCATACCATTATTATTTAACTTGATTTGTGATAAATACATTGCGCAGTACATTGTGCGCATCAACTAGTTTCACACGTTAGAAATTAAAAACACGCGCGAGAATTCAAAACGTTGAAACGATGTCGTTCATAATCAAAATGCAATCGCATGAACTTCAAACTTGTCATTGACCTGTTTGACAAATACGAGACGTACAAGCTGCGTGCAACAGGCTGACCAATCGCGACAATTAATTCAAATTTGGCGAGCATTTGTGGAAGGAGCAATTACTGAATGCGTTCGCCGAACGCAGTACAGCACGATTGTCTGACTTGAATGAATGTAAGCGACAATTTTATGAAAAAGGTATTCCATCTGATGTTCCACATGACGTCATGCCTACGAAGCTGATAGGGATAAAGATGGCGGAAAAAATATACACCTCAAGCACATCAAGACTCATCCCGCTTATTGCTCATTCAGCTCAACTTACATTGCATTTCGTCTTCGTCATTCCAGAAAAAGTTAATGACAACATAGAGGAAAAACGCAAATATAAGATCAGAGCTTATTTAAAATATTATGCTTTCATCGTCATGCAGGCTTGCAAGTTGAACCGAATCCGAATGAGCATTGAATGGGCGTGACGACCTTTGATGTGCTTGAGGTGTACGTTTTTTCCGCCATATTAATCCCGATCAGCTGTTTTTTGGGAAGGTCAAATAAAGGTCTGCTTACATGGAAATGGAACATCTCAATTAACTTGCACGCAAATCTATACTGAAATGTTAAAAGAGCTTTTGCGAATTAAAAATTAAATAACAACGTCCATAAATTACCCAATTTTGTGAATTGTGTATGTGTACACGGACGAGATTAGTTGTGTGTTGTTTATCTTCCTTGTTTTCAATTGCATTTTATTGTTTGAAAACAATTTCATTAATTGCATTATTATCTTACACTTATGTTCTCATTGTGTAACTTATAATTGTGCCAAGCTGCTTGTACCAAGTTTTTTTAGAAAAAAACAAAACAAATAATAAAACAAATCACCCTAGATCCTGGAACACAATTTTCTCAAAATTCAGTCCCCCTCTATAAATAAAAGTAAAATAAAGTCTTTCAATCACAATTTGTATTGTTAAATGTATTACTTTTATAATAGTTTTTCATCAATCGACAATTACCGTTTTCCATTAAAATTTTAATTTCATTAGACATTTTAATGGCTTGTCTTTTAATTTTGTATTTTACTTTTACCCTGTCGTTTTTAGTTACAATTATCTCCATTAATTCAAAGTACTTCAAACTTTGTGTAATGTACAGGGTGACTTTTCCTTATTTCCTCCGAATATTGAATTTTACAAATATCAAATAACACAGCTTCAAATTATGTTGAATCAATTATATCTTCCGACACATGTAGCTGTCATTAAGAAAACATTCAAAGTTTTGTTGAATTTTTCCAAACAACATTTATTTGCAACTTGGGAAAAATTTGGTTAAAAAAAAGAGCAAAGCAAAGTGATTTATACCTTTGTAAATAACGTTGTTGATACCTTCAACATTGGTGTCTTTTCCTGCTGTTACCAGCAGCAGGGTAGCTCCAACAAGTGGTATTAACAATCTCTGAAGGACCATTAAAGGCCTCCTTCTGTAAGTAAAAGGATCCATCACGAATCCTCACTTTTACCCACTTTTCCAGCGGTTTTCCCCGATTTTTGGGTTCTGTTAGAAAAGTTCACTCAATAGATAGTTTCGACTTTAAGCTTTTATCACATACAGATATATACGTTCACGCTTTTATTAACTTCAATTGATGACTGAGTCTATATGCGATGCAAAAGTTGCAGATGCACAAATTGTGCTCCAAAAAGAAACATCGTCGTAAAGTAGAAGAAGAGGTAGAAAAGTCATGTTCGACTGTAACTATCGTAATGTCACATCTGTTTGGAAACTTGCGCGACTTTCGGGATGCGTTGGCGATTCGTGCGACTATTTTATTATTATTATTATTATTAGGTCAACCTGTCGCACACCCACCCATTTAGTTTAGTAGACACAAGCAGGTTACAAACCCACTGTATGTAGGTAAAGTTTTTTTCTTTTTGGAAACAAAAAAAGAAAAACAGAACTTTCAAAAATTTTGTGATTTTTCAATTTGTGGTATTAATTGGTTAATTAATTGCACTTGATAAATTGCAACTTGGACATGCGTCCAGAACGTATCGTGTCGCGAACGCGTCTAGAGCTACACGCCGAACGATTTCGGTCCAACTTAAGTCCGTTCTGATGATGACTAAGAGACGAATGAAACCTTGGCTATCGTCTACTCAACAACTAACGTACTTACAAACAAACATACGCGTTTTGCTTACATGGTATTTACAATTTTTGATATTTTGGTACCAAGAATGGTGGCGCTTTATATTTTACTTGAACAAATAGGGAGTTCTAAAAAATAACCAGACGCCTCTTAATTATCATTAACATATATGTAAAACAAACCCTATTGTAGCTAAATAAACACATTTACCACAAAAACTAAGGTATTCAAATAAGCAATTTTTTGCAAAACTGTCAAGGAGATTTTGACATATTTGCGGTAACACTAGGTATATAGGTAATAAGTAAGTAGGCACTATATGTGTATTTACACAAGACAAACCGATTTTTCTTCTTTTATCTCTCATGGTTCGTCGGCGTCGGTGTATGGCTCAATGGTTCAGTTCATTCGTGTCTTGTCAAGTCTGTCTCCTTAACTTTGTATACATAAAATCGTCGAATATGTAGAAGTTCGTGTGCGTAGCGTTTTGTCTGTGCCATCGTCTCGTGCCTCCGTGTCGAGAGATGAGACTCGCGGAGCCAGTGGGTTGTTTAATGTCTTCTCGATGCCTTCGTCTTCTTGACTTGATAGTCTTTTCGTGCATTTCGTTTCTTTTAACTTTCAAGATTCTTTTATGAACGACTTGGACCTGGAAGAAAAAAATGTTTTATTTTATCATACCAAGTCGTATGAGACCAGATGAGATATACAAAACGATTTCGGGCCAAACGATGAATTTAAATTTATGGCCCCTGTGACATAATGCTAATATAGAAATAAAGATGAAAGGAGGCACCGATTTTATGCGCGGCAATTGACCGTTTCCTGTTTCAGAATTTAGCATTTGAGGTGTGTTTGTTGCATATATATTCATTTCTAGTCACTTTTTTTTTCTGAAATATGGTCATCGTCTCAAAAGTGTATTTGCACCAAATTACCACTGAGTTAGCAAATTCTTATTGTAACGTCCTTTCCGATAGGATTTAATTTGTCCCCTCGAAATGTTGTGACATACTGCCTGGCAACAGTTTTATTGTATTGTAAACCACAGTCAAAAAGTCCAAAACAAGAATCCGGAAGCTGTTTTTTTACGATGCGTGTCACGGAAACGACGGAAAATTAGCATTGCCATAACACAATCACAATGCGTGCATTACTTTTAGTGACTCGGAGCAAAGCAAGACTTGTTTTACAAGCGCTGGACTTAATACTGAAATAAAGCGCTTCAAATTGAAGCCCTTAAAATGAAATCATGAATATTTATTAGGCGACTAACTAGTAGCTGCTATATCAAAGTGAAAAAGTAAAAAGATCGGAACCGCGAAAAAAAATGTTGAAAACGCGCAAATCAAAAACGTAATTTATAATTCTGCTTGTACCACCATACAGTGTACAAGAAAAATTAAACTTTTTCCTTTGTTATTTTATTTCATTTTATTTCTTCTTTTCCTTAGCTTCTTTTACTTTTGCTATTGGTATGTACGCGGATGCTTCAAGAAAAATCTTTTCCGTATTTTCTTCAGCGACGCCTTTTGTTAAAGCATTTGCATGAAGCATTCGAAGGAATAATGTGAGTTAAACTAAAACTAACTTTTATGAACGATACTAAAATGATTTTGATGCATAACTATAAGAATTTGCGGTAATTCGTTTAAAAATACAGTTTTCGGAAAGTTCAAAATCCAAATCGATTGAAGAAATATTATAATTTAATATATAATTCGACAATTGGTCTTTCCATATAGAAATATTAAGTTTAACATTTTACTTTGATATTTAAGATTTTGGAAAGGGATTGAAAGTCGAAGAGGTCGAAAAAGAAGTTTACGAACCATGAAATCAAACTCTACGCTTCATCACGCGCCACAGTTTTGTCATTTTTTTTTGCAATCTTATTCTTTTGTATCAAACATCGTGATATAACAAATAACAAGTAATAAGTGGTAATTTAGAACTTTAAAGTAAAACATAAGTAACCAATCGTGTGAATTGCAAATTGCAAACATTTTTAATTAATGCAATAAATGCATGATGTAGGTAATAGTCCTTCGTATATTCCCTGTGGTGTTAATTAGTTGCATTCTATCATATGTATTATATTTTCTTATTCATTTGCACTTACCTCCACTAGTTCTTTTTTCTTTTCCCCTCAGCAGTATTTAACAATCGTACGCAAACACCAATAATGATAATTCCACATAATAAATGTTAATTGCGATCATAAAACTTCTGTATTACTTCATTCGTTTTACCCAGGCAGGCCAGTGAGAGCCATTTGCCCATTAACCATTCACGTCTTTCCATCGACAGACATATCGTAGAAGTTAAGAGAGGCGAGAGAATGAAACGAAATGTATTCGACCGAGTGTCATATAAATTCTCTAAATGGCGATCATTATTACCACGCTTTAACAATTTTCAACGATGCAACAAAGTTTATTTTATCATTGCAATATATAGATGCGAATATTTTTTTCATTCATTTCATTACTTATCACATTTTCATAATCCAAACTTCTTTTCGTTCCTAAATGTGGGCACATTTAGACATTTAGAAGTAAATCATTTTTTGTTACCATAAAAATTTACACTAAAACTGTTCAAGGTAACAGGAAATGTTCGAATTTATTTCTTTGTGTATTTATTTAATACCTAAATACTAATTTGGACATTATAGGACGTGAAGAAATAGAACTAGTTTTTTTTTTGGTGCACGTTGTTGGTTATTATACTACCAGTTATATAAGTTAAGATTTCCGGCCATTGGACCATTACAACTCCAAATCGTTTATATTGATCGGAGTGATTGACATGTAACGATTTGAACGAATTGAGCGAAATTAACGAAAATAACGATCATTCGATTCATTCGAGCGGATCTTTGCAAGAAGGTCACGGACGCCCCGCTCCCAATTACGAATCGCAAATTCACAGTAAACAACAAAAAAAAGCAAACGCTCAAAAAATCGTATAAAACGACTAAAATCGCAAATTACAGATTCGATCGTTTGATGACTCATACCTCATATAGAACTTGAAACTTGACTCTTTGTATAGTAAGTAAGTATTATTTTATTATTTAGAGATTTTTGCTGAAAGAGATTAGAGATCGTATAGATTTTGGTGACTGCATGGTGACACAATGTCTCATAAATAATGAGATTTCATTCGATTGTTCAAAGGTTCTCCTATGAGTAATCCGAATTTTGCAAAACCCAAACAAACATTTTGTCTATATGTATTCTTATACCAAATAATAACAAATTTAACTAATTTATTATATTACCAGTCACTATAAATTTAAAATTGTGTTGTTACTTTTTATGGACTCACGCAGTGAAGAGCAAAAAAGGTAGGAAATGTTTGAAACATTTTTTTAAAAATTACAAACATATTTTTGTATTTGTGATTTGAAATGGTTTTTTTTTGCTTGACTAACAAAACCTTCAACGTATTCGTTGATGGTGTTTGAAAATGAATGATTTGCACGAATTAGAATATCAAAGCCAGCCGATGTCAGTACAATAAATCGATCGCAAAATTGTACCAGGTTTTACATACTCGACACATTTTTGTTGTTATTTCGTATGCATTTTTCGTTCAAAAACCAAATAAAACAATACCACAACTAAAGCCAATATATATTTTTTATATGTACATCGGCAACATTTTTTGTTGTTGCTGTAAAGTACAAAGAGTCCCAATTATTCTTAGTTTTGCACCAATTAACAAATCAATATAAAATAATGGACCTTGATAGCAATTTTTTCGTTATAAGCCTTTAATAACCCAATATTACACATTTTAGAAGTTGCATCTTCTACTAGACGGTTCGGCACAAAAAAAGAGTAATGAAGTTCTATGTGGCGGGATCGAGAGGCCCAGCGCTGTCCCTTTTGTTATTTCTTTTAAGCTTTACAGTTTGTGGTATTTTCTGTGATAAATAGGAGAACTACGTTTATTAATCTAGGAGAACGAGACTAACATATAATTTTAAATTTATGCTAATCCGATACTGTGTCTATCTATACTCAAGTTTGATTTTCTCACTTCGAAATTATTAATAAATATCTAAATCTAAAGAAATCGTGTATAAAAGCCAAAGTACTCAACAAATTTCTGATTTTACTTATAATATTCGTAGAGGGAAGGTATTGATACAAATGCGACCTTTCGTTGCAGTATAGGAATAGCAGAAGGTAGCAGAAGTTACCAAGCCCAAAATACGCAAGGTCTGTGTAAAAATTCGTACCAACTTGACAGTGTCCCCACTCACCTTCAGCTATTAAAGAACCCCACAACTGGGCACTGAGAATGAGAGCTTTTGTACTGACTTGCGCGAGTTCAAATATTTTTGACAGTGATCAAAAAATGGCGGTCAATTGGAAAATTAAACCGTTCTTGTGCGCAAATCACAGCCTAATAATTTTCCATTGCGTCTACTCGATAACTGCTATTTTTCTGTCATCTGTAAAACGTATTGGAGTCTCATGTTGTAGATGGGGCAAGCGAGAAGTTTCGACTGCTTTTCTGGGTCTTGAGGTCGAGTGACATGTGATAAGGTCAATTGGAAAATGGAAAATCAAACCGTTTCAGTGCGTAAATCACAGGCTAATAATTTTCCATTGCGTCCACTCCATGACCGCCATCTCTTGACCTCCGTGAAACGTTTTGAATTCTCATGTTGCTGATGGGGCAAGCATGAAGCGCCGACTCCTTTTCTGGGTCTTGAGCTCGAGTGACATGCGAGGTAAAGTCAATTGGAAAATCAAACCGTTCTTCTACGTAAATCACAGGCTAATAATAATTTCCCATTGCGTCTATTCGATGACCAGCATTTTTGTGACCTCTGTCAAGGGTATTGGTATCTTGTTGATTGGGCAAGCGTGAAGCGCCGACTCTTTTTCTGGGTCTTGAACTTAAGGAGCTCGAGTCAGGTACAAATTAGACTATTAGACCTTGCGTCTTGTTCAATTCCTGTAATCAGCGACTGTAGTCGGCTTGAAGTTCTCTGTTCTAATTAGTCGTTAATTGACTCTTTCCTTTATCTGCAAACTGGCTGATGATTCAACTGTAGCCTGTCATATAGATGTCAGCAACGTCACATTGATTTATTTGACATGCCTGACATATTTATGAGATTTGTACAATTTACCCATTTACCATTTAAGAAGTGGTTATTAAATGTTATTATTATTTACGATATTTACCTACGTAATTATAGTCTACGCATTCAATATTATTACCTATATATTGAACAAATTTACATTGGCAATATAATATCATCTCCGGTATACTTCTTGGTGGCAAAGACGCAGAAGCGGATAGTGAATTATTCAATTAGAAGCGATGAACAGTTTCCGTTCGATCCTATTGACGATTTTATTCGAAACGTCGTGGCTTCTGCCGTCGGTCGTTTTATTAGAAGGTAAATTACAGAAATGATTAGCGGGGCTGGCTTGCGTTGGGCGGGTAAACAGGTGCATTGAGATAATGAAATTAATGAATTATTCATCGGCTGTGTGCGCACTTGAAGTATAGGTATGAAAGAGCAACCGAGAGGATTAGAGAGGAGCGAACGAACAAACATTGCATGGGTTACAAGCCACATAAAACGAACCCGTGTTGGTTTTAATGTATTCCCTTTGGCCGTTGGCTATAAAGTCGTCGTCATTCGTCTCTCTTGCTCCATGGGTATGAATGATATAGGTTTCTCACTCAGTTCTTTTTGCTCGAATGGAAATGATATCATTTTACATCAATTCAATTGGAACTCAATTCGATTAAAATGAGCGACGTAATAATTATGAATTTCAAAACAGTTTTATATAATTTCCCTGTAATTAAACTTGTTATCTGATTAGATATGCGCCTTAATTCCAAGAATATTAATTTATATTTGCAATTGTGCAAAATTTGTATAAAACTAATTCTTGATTCATTCGTAAGGTAGGTACACAAGTGATGTGAATAATTTTGAACTTCTGGTGCCTAGAAAGTTGACCACCGATGGTAACTTTTTGTCATTTTCGTTGGTGCATTTCTATGAGCATGAACCGAATTGGCATATTAGAAGGAAAAGGTATGTTGAAGCTCAAAACGATGGCGAGGAGGTGAAAGAAGGACCATCGGTGTCTTATGGTATCACGTTCGATGGAAAAGAGCATCATGTGGATTTATGGCCGAATCATCAGCTGCTGTCGCCTTCTGCCGTCGTTGAAAGACGTGCAGCCAACGTAAGACAGACATTGTTGCGACGATTTCGCAGAGATTTGTGTCACTTTGTTGGACGGATTAAGGGGATCGATGGTTCTAAAGTCGCCATTTCGACTTGTGACGGATTGGTTCGTATCTTTTTTTGATAAACTATAATTAGGTTTGAAAAGTTCAAATTGATAATTAAAATGCGTTTGTTTGCCTCTTTTAAAATAGGCTGGCTATATAACCATGAACGGCGTAAGATATTTTATTGAACCATTAAATGAACACGAACCTAATAAAAGGGGTCAACATTTGCACATGATCTATGCCGAGCATTCTCCCAACCATTTTCTTGGACCGCGTTGTGGAACGAAGGAAGATTGGACCGAAGCGTGGAAAAAGAGATTGCGAGATCATGAAATTGGAACGGAAAGACGACGTCGAGATGGACAGACCGACCAGAAACGTGGTTTGGATAGTACACACCGATACATTGAGACGATGATCGTCGTCGACAAAAAGTTCCTCGAACATCACAAGAATTCTGACTACGAAACTTATATACTAACAATCATGAATATGGTAAGCGAAAACTACCTAATTGTAGTGCGTGACGATTTTCGAATTTCTTTATATAGTTTTGAAGTAGTTATATATGGACTTAATTGCTAGAGTTGATGATTTATTACTGTGTTTATAATTCTTTGAAAGTGAAAATGGTAAGTATTCATTAGAAATGTAACTAATGTAAGAAGGAACAATTTGTTTAGATTTAGATTACAACATTTAGTAAGTTATTACTTTCGTTTCTTGCAAATGACTGCAATTTTCTTTGCTTTATACTTTATAGAGAGGGTTTTAAAAAGTAATTAGTTTTTTGTACGCCTTAATTATTATTATTTTCTTTTCGCAGTCTTTTTGTATGTTTTATGTGGTTGAGTTGGGTTGGGTGGTGGAAAGTGAGAAATTGAGAAAATTTAAATTAAAATTAAAGCGCAGAATGATGTTTGGTGGGAAAACAAAGAACCCAAATAGAAATGAAAATGCGAAAATGAAAATTAAAGGAATAAGAAAATAATTGTAGGTTTCAGATTACTATCATGACGCTAGCGTTGGCAACCAAATGGATGTCGTCGTCGTTCGTATAATGTACTTGGAGAAGGAGGAGGAGGAAATCGATCTTACAATTAACCAAGATTCCGATAAAACTTTGGCGAGTTTCTGCAAGTGGCAGCAGACGGTGAATCCCAAAGACATCAAGAATCCAAATCATCATGATATTGCCGTCCTCTTAACTCGGTACAAAACCAATTTTCATTTGCTTTTCTATATTTTTTTGTTTGCTTTACAACAAGCCAGTTTAGACCAAACATCGTTACTATACAGGCGCATCACAACATTTCGACTTTGCAACTTCTATTGCAGGGCCTCTTCTATTGCATTATTAAATTTTTTTTTAATAATTAAAGAGCGGCTGTTCTTAAATCCCCATGGCCGATTTCATAGTTCAATACGGCCCTGTCCAGCCTATTTTAGTAGAATCCCTTCCTTACTGATTGTAAAACTTATTTTGATCGGAATGTGGACTCTGCGGAACATTATTACACAAGACAGTGTATGATTAGATCCAGAAATGAAAAGGGTGCTTGTCTGAAGTCTAAAGTCTGAACTTAGTCGTGAGCATGATCATCTTCACTCAAGCGAGGTGCACGCATTTATCTTGAATTATCCAGCAGTATAGCAAACTCTTGAATCCATTGGGTCGAGTTAATAATCTGAATCAGTACATTCAAAAGCTATATTTCAATGACGAAGGGCATTCCGGTGTAATGTGCAGATGGTTAGCATTATGATGAAAATCTCATGTGGCTCGCTTCCTTAGAAATACTTATCAGGGACCATATAATGAAGATACTCAACACAGTGATAACATTTTATCATTTACGTCTCGCGGGAAGTGTTGGGAATGGTCTGAAGTGTTGGGAATGGTCTTGGTCTTGCAATAGTCTCTTTCCTTATTCATGTATAGATAGAAGTTACAAACTATCAGAAAAAATTAATCGATACCACTGAAATTGTGACACGGAAGTTTATTCTATTTGCTTTCCAGTTCTTTACGTTACTTGTTGAATCACTTGCAATCATAAAGGCTGGATTGTGGATACGTCTGTTCTTGATTCGTTTTTAGAACATGATACATAGATGCCATTCATCTTTTCATTTCCCAAATGTTTCCCAAAGAAACTCGTCAAAAGTTTTCGTTGAATAGAGAAGTAGAAACAGATAACTTATTTAAGAAATGTTGCCTTAAAATAGAGAGTTATGATATGACATAAGTAGGTAACTGGCTTAAAATCAAAACCAATTTTTTTGTTTGTTTCTGATATAGGTACCTACAAGAAAAGTTTCATTTCTTCTTTTTTTTCTTGTTTGTTTGTTTGTTTGCATTTTTTCTTTTGAAACTCACCTGGGACCTACAAGTTTTCAACTTTTCTTCTTACTTCATATACCTACTTTTGTTGTACAATGTTCTGTATTTATGTTTTTGTTTGTTGCCTGAAAGTTTGTTGTTGAACTATGTAAAATATTAAATATTAATTCTAACATTTACATATACATTCGTGGGATACACGTTTATTAAAAATTCCTGATTCTGATGTATGGAAATGTTGTTGAACTACTTACTCAATATTATTAGACCAAAACTTCATCAAGCGTATCGATTACGTAAAGTACGAACAGACTAAACCATTTATTGTATATAGGTATTTATAAGATACCCACCTAAAATGGTGTACGTGACGTGCAATACACATTGCCCTAACTATAAGAGATAAGAAGATTACTATCAACAAGCAGTGTGAGGTTGAACTAAACTATTAATGCTGCTTTGTTGTCGGCAATTACCAATAAACTTAACTCGGTTAAACAACAATTCTGCTTTGTATTCCACATGTGGAATTTATTTTTGTGAAGACTTATACAACGCTTATACAGGGTGTCCCAGACCAAACGATACAGCGAAAAATGGCAGATTCTACATGAAAAACTGAGTAAGAAAGTCCCATAACAAAATGTTCAGGGAAGCACCGTTTTTAAACTGGAAGCAATTTAAGTTGACCAATCAGAGAGCTTTCCCATGTTCAAAAACCACCTGTTTCAGGAACTCAGTGGCTGCTATGACATTGTTGATAGGGCCATAATTTTTTTTGGTTGACTGTAAATAATTTAGGTAATGTAGTTATCTGTCATCCGTCTGTCAGAATTCCAGTCGTCCAAATAAATCGTTATAAATTCGTAAATAACAACCACTGACGTCCTGAAACAGGTGGTTGGGTAAGCTCTCTGATTGGTCAACTTAAATTGCTTCCCGTTTAAAAACGGTGCTTCCCTGAACAGTTTCGTATTGGACTTTTTTGCTCCATTTTTCATGTAGAATCTGGAATTCCTCTTTGGACCTCGAGTTAGAAGACACCCTGTATATCTACTTCCCAGTAGCGATAAGGGAGTGCTAATTGGTCATTTAAATTTTATACAAACAACGGCGGCAATAATTGCGTTAATAATAACAGCATTTTCATGTCAATTATAAACTGCCTGCGAACGCAAATGGCCGTCACAATTATGTATACAATCCTTGGTTGCGTTCCAATATACAGATAATTATATAAAACTGTACCGTATAGGATACGGTATGACAAGCAGCAACAACAAGTGTGCAAATTCCTATACTTGATAGGCAAAGAGAAAATTTACATGTAACATGAAAAGTGCGTGTCCTTTTCGTAAACATTATGCTAATAAACTTATGCCAAACAATAAACTCAATATCAGTTCATTGTAATTAGGTTACTTCGTTACTTGATTTGATTGGCAAATTCGCTTGGAAATGAAAATATCAGTGCTATAGTTGACATTCATTCACGCAAATGCACAATGGAAATGTGGAATTGATTAATGAATGGAATAATTGACGCATATTCTTGTGGACTGTAACCATCAAGTAAAGTTACAGTCATTTTGATTTACAATTTTTGTTTTTCATTTTTAGCTCTTTCCTTTGAAAATTATTTGTTTCAAGTCACTAAAGAACCGTAACTAAATGAAACATATCATTGTAGATGCCAAGTCCTGAAGTGATTCAACTAAGTATTCAATTTACTTTTACCATGTACAATAGTTTTGCAACATGTCCAACCGTCCACCGTAATGCATTCGAAATGATAAATGAGAACGATAATAGTCGCATTCTTGCGAATTGTACCAATAATTCATAACCCACAAAGATACTGGTTTTTTTGTTGTTTATTTATTCAATTGAATGCGCACATTCGTTGCTATATGTTTGTTGCAAGAAATAAACTTGTACTTAAGTACGTGTGCCATTTTGTCAGCCCGCGTTGTTATCTGTCCATTTGCTCGTAATGAGTCAACTTGCGAGTAACTCGAAGGTTACTTATGTACTTAAAGAAATCGCCGTGCATTATAATGCTGCCAGCTAGGAGTGCACTTACAATAGTCAACCGTTTATATAAACACATCTACCGTTTCGGCTATAAATAATCTTTCATTCTCTGACTCTCTTAATCTTAATACGAACCAGCTAAGAATTCAATTTATTCGTTTGTTATATCAATTAATAATCCATAAACTAGAAAGTTATGTGCCAATAATTTAATTATAGTATATTATTCAATGAGCCTATAATGCAGGCTATTATACGCGAGGGCAAGTTTACGCACGAGGCCGAGCGAAGCGAGCGCCGAGTGTAGTAAAGCCCGAGCGTATTAATA